>CALYMW010000500.1:0-72500 GCA_944588485.1 Phosphuga atrata
CAAGACTAGACAGACAAGACTAGACAGACAAGACTAGACAGACAAGACTAGACAGACAAGACTAGACAGACAGACTAGACAGACAAGACTAGACAGAACAAGACTAGACAGACAAGACTAGACAGACAAGACTAGACAGACAAGACTAGACAGACAAGACTAGACAGACAAGACTAGACAGACAAGACTAGACAGACAAGACTAGACAGACAAGACTAGACAGACAAGACTAGACAGACAAGACTAGACAGACAAGACTAGACAGACAAGACTAGACAGACAAGACTAGACAGACAAGACTAGACAGACAAGACTAGACAGACAAGACTAGGACAGACAAGACTAGACAGACAAGACTAGACAGACAAGACTAGACAGACAAGACTAGACAGACAAGACTAGACAGACAAGACTAGACAGACAAGACTAGACAGACAAGACTAGACAGACAAGACTAGACAGACAAGACTAGACAGACAAGACTAGACAGACAAGACTAGACAGACAAGACTAGACAGACAAGACTAGACAGACAAGACTAGACAGACAAGACTAGACAGACAAGACTAGACAGACAAGACTAGACAGACAAGACTAGACAGACAAGACTAGACAGACAAGACTAGACAGACAAGACTAGACAGACAAGACTAGACAGACAAGACTAGACAGACAAGACTAGACAGACAAGACTAGACAGACAAGACTAGACAGACAAGACTAGACAGACAAGACTAGACAGACAAGACTAGACAGACAAGACTAGACAGACAAGACTAGACAGACAAGACTAGACAGACAAGACTAGACAGACAAGACTAGACAGACAAGACTAGACAGACAAGACTAGACAGACAAGACTAGACAGACAAGACTAGACAGACAAGACTAGACAGACAAGACTAGACAGACAAGACTAGACAGACAAGACTAGACAGACAAGACTAGACAGACAAGACTAGACAGACAAGACTAGACAGACAAGACTAGACAGACAAGACTAGACAGACAAGACTAGACAGACAAGACTAGACAGACAAGACTAGACAGACAAGACTAGACAGACAAGACTAGACAGACAAGACTAGACAGACAAGACTAGACAGACAAGACTAGACAGACAAGACTAGACAGACAAGACTAGACAGACAAGACTAGACAGACAAGACTAGACAGACAAGACTAGACAGACAAGGACTAGACAGACAAGACTAGACAGACAAGACTAGACAGACAAGACTAGACAGACAAGACTAGACAGACAAGACTAGACAGACAAGACTAGACAGACAAGACTAGACAGACAAGACTAGACAGACAAGACTAGACAGACAAGACTAGACAGACAAGACTAGACAGACAAAGACTAGACAGACAAGACTAGACAGACAAGACTAGACAGACAAGACTAGACAGACAAGACTAGACAGACAAGACTAGACAGACAAGACTAGACAGACAAGACTAGACAGACAAGACTAGACAGACAAGACTAGACAGACAAGACTAGACAGACAAGACTAGACAGACAAGACTAGACAGACAAGACTAGACAGACAAGACTAGACAGACAAGACTAGACAGACAAGACTAGACAGACAAGACTAGACAGACAAGACTAGACAGACAAGACTAGACAGACAAGACTAGACAGACAAGACTAGACAGACAAGACTAGACAGACAAGACTAGACAGACAAGACTAGACAGACAAGACTAGACAGACAAGACTAGACAGACAAGACTAGACAGACAAGACTAGACAGACAAGACTAGACAGACAAGACTAGACAGACAAGACTAGACAGACAAGACTAGACAGACAAGACTAGACAGACAAGACTAGACAGACAAGACTAGACAGACAAGACTAGACAGACAAGACTAGACAGACAAGACTAGACAGACAAGACTAGACAGACAAGACTAGACAGACAAGACTAGACAGACAAGACTAGACAGACAAGACTAGACAGACAAGACTAGACAGACAAGACTAGACAGACAAGACTAGACAGACAAGACTAGACAGACAAGACTAGACAGACAAGACTAGACAGACAAGACTAGACAGACAAGACTAGACAGACAAGACTAGACAGACAAGACTAGACAGACAAGACTAGACAGACAAGACTAGACAGACAAGACTAGACAGACAAGACTAGACAGACAAGACTAGACAGACAAGACTAGACAGACAAGACTAGACAGACAAGACTAGACAGACAAGACTAGACAGACAAGACTAGACAGACAAGACAGACAAGACTAGACAGACAAGACTAGACAGACAAGACTAGACAGACAAGACTAGACAGACAAGACTAGACAGACAAGACTAGACAGACAAGACTAGACAGACAAGACTAGACAGACAAGACTAGACAGACAAGACTAGACAGACAAGACTAGACAGACAAGACTAGACAGACAAGACTAGACAGACAAGACTAGACAGACAAGACTAGACAGACAAGACTAGACAGACAAGACTAGACAGACAAGACTAGACAGACAAGACTAGACAGACAAGACTAGACAGACAAGACTAGACAGACAAGACTAGACAGACAAGACTAGACAGACAAGACTAGACAGACAAGACTAGACAGACAAGACTAGACAGACAAGACTAGACAGACAAGACTAGACAGACAAGACTAGACAGACAAGACTAGACAGACAAGACTAGACAGACAAGACTAGACAGACAAGACTAGACAGACAAGACTAGACAGACAAGACTAGACAGACAAGACTAGACAGACAAGACTAGACAGACAAGACTAGACAGACAAGACTAGACAGACAAGACTAGACAGACAAGACTAGACAGACAAGACTAGACAGACAAGACTAGACAGACAAGACTAGACAGACAAGACTAGACAGACAAGACTAGACAGACAAGACTAGACAGACAAGACTAGACAGACAAGACTAGACAGACAAGACTAGACAGACAAGACTAGACAGACAAGACTAGACAGACAAGACTAGACAGACAAGACTAGACAGACAAGACTAGACAGACAAGACTAGACAGACAAGACTAGACAGACAAGACTAGACAGACAAGACTAGACAGACAAGACTAGACAGACAAGACTAGACAGACAAGACTAGACAGACAAGACTAGACAGACAAGACTAGACAGACAAGACTAGACAGACAAGACTAGACAGACAAGACTAGACAGACAAGACTAGACAGACAAGACTAGACAGACAAGACTAGACAGACAAGACTAGACAGACAAGACTAGACAGACAAGACTAGACAGACAAGACTAGACAGACAAGACTAGACAGGACAAGACTAGACAGAAAAGACTAGACAGACAAGACTAGACAGACAAGACTAGACAGACAAGACTAGACAGACAAGACTAGACAGACAAAACTAGACAGACAAGACTAGACAGACAAGACTAGACAGACAAGACTAGACAGACAAGACTAGACAGACAAGACTAGACGGACAAGACTAGACAGACAAGACTAGACAGACAAGACTAGACAGACAAGACTAGACAGACAAGACTGGACAGACAAGACTAGACAGACAAGACTAGACAGACAAGACTAGACAGACAAGACTAGACAGACAAGACTAGACAGACAAGACTAGACAGAAAAGACTAGACAGACAAGACTAGACAGACAAGACTAGACAGACAAGACTAGACAGACAAGACTAGACAGACAAGACTAGACAGACAAGACTAGACAGACAAGACTAGACAGACAAGACTAGACAGACAAGACTAGACAGACAAGACTAGACAGACAAGACTAGACAGACAAGACTAGACAGACAAGACTAGACAGATAAGACTAGACAGACAAGACTAGACAGACAAGACTAGACAGACAAGACTAGACAGACAAGACTAGACAGACAAGACTAGACAGACAAGACTAGACAGACAAGACTAGACAGACATTACTAGATAGACAAGAATAGACAGACAAGACTAGACAGACAAAACTAGACAGACAAGACTAGACAGACAAGACTAGACAGATAAGACTAGACAGACAAGACTAGATAGACAAGACTAGACAGACAAGACTAGACAGACAAGACTAGACAGACAAGACTAGACAGACAAGACTAGACAGACAAGACTAGACAGACAGGACTAGACAGACAAGACTAGACAGACAAGACTAGACAGAAAAGACTAGACAGACAAGACTAGACAGACAAGAATAGACAGATAAGACTAGGCAGACAAGACTAGACAGACAAGACTTGACAGACAAGACTAGACAGACAAGACTAGACAGACAAGACTAGACAGACAATACTAGACAGACAAGACTAGACAGACAAGACTAGACAGACAAGACTAGACAAGCAAGACTAGACAGACAAGACTAGACAGACAAGACTAGACAGACAAGACTAGACAGACAAGACTAGACAGACAAGACTAGACAGACAAGACTAGACAGACAAGACTAGACAGACAAGACTAGACAGACAAGACTAGACAGACAAGACTAGACAGACAAGACTAGACAGACAAGACTAGACAGACAAGACTAGACAGACAAGACTAGACAGATAAGACTAGACAGACAAGACTAGACAGACAAGACTAGACAGACAAGACTAGACAGACAAGACTAGACAGACAAGACTAGACAGAAAAGACTAGACAGACAAGACTAGACAGACAAGACTAGACAGACAAGACTAGACAGACAAGACTAGACAGACAAGACTAGAACAGACAAGACTAGACAGACAAGACTAGACAGACAAGACTAGACAGACAAGACTAGACAGACAAGACTAGACAGACAAGACTAGACAGACAAGACTAGACAGACAAGACTAGACAGACAAGACTAGATAGACAAGACTAGACAGACAAGACTAGACAGACAAGACTAGACAGACAAGACTAGACAGACAAGACTAGACAGACAAGACTAGACAGACAAGACTAGACAGACAAGACTAGACAGACAAGACTAGACAGACAAGACTAGACAGACAAGACTAGACAGACAAGACTAGACAGACAAGACTAGACAGACAAGACTAGACAGACAAGACTAGACAGACAAGACTAGACAGACAAGACTAGACAGACAAGACTAGACAGACAAGACTAGACAGACAGACAAGACTAGACAGACAAGACTAGACAGACAAGACTAGACAGACAAGACTAGACAGACAAGACTAGACAGACAAGACTAGACAGACAAGACTAGACAGACAAGACTAGACAGACAAGACTAGACAGACAAGACTAGACAGACAAGACTAGACAGACAAGACTAGACAGACAAGACTAGACAGACAAGACTAGACAGACAAGACTAGACAGACAAGACTAGACAGACAAGACTAGACAGACAAGACTAGACAGACAAGACTAGACAGACAAGACTAGACAGACAAGACTAGACAGACAAGACTAGACAGACAAGACTAGACAGACAAGACTAGACAGACAAGACTAGACAGACAAGACTAGACAGACAAGACTAGACAGACAAGACTAGACAGACAAGACTAGACAGACAAGACTAGACAGACAAGACTAGACAGACAAGACTAGACAGACAAGACTAGACAGGACAAGACTAGACAGACAAGACTAGACAGACAAGACTAGACAGACAAGACTAGACAGACAAGACTAGGACAGACAAGACTAGACAGACAAGACTAGACAGACAAGACTAGACAGACAAGACTAGACAGACAAGACTAGACAGACAAGACTAGACAGACAAGACTAGACAGACAAGACTAGACAGACAAGACTAGACAGACAAGACTAGACAGACAAGACTAGACAGACAAGACTAGACAGACAAGACTAGACAGACAAGACTAGACAGACAAGACTAGACAGACAAGACTAGACAGACAAGACTAGACAGACAAGACTAGACAGACAAGACTAGACAGACAAGACTAGACAGACAAGACTAGACAGACAAGACTAGACAGACAAGACTAGACAGACAAGACTAGACAGACAAGACTAGACAGACAAGACTAGACAGACAAGACTAGACAGACAAGACTAGACAGACATTACTAGATAGACAAGACTAGACAGACAAGACTAGACAGACAAGACTAGACAGACAAGACTAGACAGACAAGACTAGACAGATCAAGACTAGACAGACAAGACTAGACAGACAAGACTAGACAGACAAGACTAGACAGACAAGACTAGACAGACAAGACTAGACAGACAAGACTAGACAGACAAGACTAGACAGACAAGACTAGACAGACAAGACTAGACAGACAAGACTAGACAGACAAGACTAGACAGACAAGACTAGACAGACAAGACTAGGACAGACAAGACTAGACAGACAAGACTAGACAGACAAGACTAGACAGACAAGACTAGACAGACAAGACTAGACAGACAAGACTAGACAGACAAGACTAGACAGACAAGACTAGACAGACAAGACTAGACAGACAAGACTAGACAGACAAGACTAGACAGACAAGACTAGACAGACAAGACTAGACAGACAAGACTAGACAGACAAGACTAGACAGACAAGACTAGACAGACAAGACTAGACAGACAAGACTAGACAGACAAGACTAGACAGACAAGACTAGACAGACAAGACTAGACAGACAAGACTAGACAGACAAGACTAGACAGACAAGACTAGACAGACAAGACTAGACAGACAAGACTAGACAGACAAGACTAGACAGACAAGACTAGACAGACAAGACTAGACAGACAAGACTAGACAGACAAGACTAGACAGACAAGACTAGACAGACAAGACTAGACAGACAAGACTAGACAGACAAGACTAGACAGACAAGACTAGACAGACAAGACTAGACAGACAAGACTAGACAGACAAGACTAGACAGACAAGACTAGACAGACAAGACTAGACAGACAAGACTAGACAGACAAGACTAGACAGACAAGACTAGACAGACAAGACTAGACAGACAAGACTAGACAGACAAGACTAGACAGACAAGACTAGACAGACAAGACTAGACAGACAAGACTAGACAGACAAGACTAGACAGACAAGACTAGACAGACAAGACTAGACAGACAAGACTAGACAGACAAGACTAGACAGACAAGACTAGACAGACAAGACTAGACAGACAAGACTAGACAGACAAGACTAGACAGACAAGACTAGACAGACAAGACTAGACAGACAAGACTAGACAGACAAGACTAGACAGACAAGACTAGACAGACAAGACTAGACAGACAAGACTAGACAGACAAGACTAGACAGACAAGACTAGACAGACAAGACTAGACAGACAAGACTAGACAGACAAGACTAGACAGACAAGACTAGACAGACAAGACTAGACAGACAAGACTAGACAGACAAGACTAGACAGACAAGACTAGACAGACAAGACTAGACAGACAAGACTAGACAGACAAGACTAGACAGACAAGACTAGACAGACAAGACTAGACAGACAAGACTAGACAAGACTAGACAGACAAGACTAGACAGACAAGACTAGACAGACAAGACTAGACAGACAAGACTAGACAGACAAGACTAGACAGACAAGACTAGACAGACAAGACTAGACAGACAAGACTAGACAGACAAGACTAGACAGACAAGACTAGACAGACAAGACTAGACAGACAAGACTAGACAGACAAGACTAGACAGACAAGACTAGACAGACAAGACTAGACAGACAAGACTAGACAGACAAGACTAGACAGACAAGACTAGACAGACAAGACTAGACAGACAAGACTAGACAGACAAGACTAGACAGACAAGACTAGACAGACAAGACTAGACAGACAAGACTAGACAGACAAGACTAGACAGACAAGACTAGACAGACAAAACTAGACAGACAAGACTAGACAGACAAGACTAGACAGACAAGACTAGACAGACAAGACTAGACAGACAAGACTAGACAGACAAGACTAGACAGACAAGACTAGACAGACAAGACTAGACAGACACAAGACTAGACAGACAAGACTAGACAGACAAGACTAGACAGACAAGACTAGACAGACAAGACTAGACAGACAAGACTAGACAGACAAGACTAGACAGACAAGACTAGACAGACAAGACTAGACAGACAAGACTAGACAGACAAGACTAGACAGACAAGACTAGACAGACAAGACTAGACAGACAAGACTAGACAGACAAGACTAGACAGACAAGACTAGACAGACAAGACTAGACAGACAAGACTAGACAGACAAGACTAGACAGACAAGACTAGACAGACAAGACTAGACAGACAAGACTAGACAGACAAGACTAGACAGACAAGACTAGACAGACAAGACTAGACAGACAAGACTAGACAGACAAGACTAGACAGACAAGACTAGACAGACAAGACTAGACAGACAAGACTAGACAGACAAGACTAGACAGACAAGACTAGACAGACAAGACTAGACAGACAAGACTAGACAGACAAGACTAGACAGACAAGACTAGACAGACAAGACTAGACAGACAAGACTAGACAGACAAGACTAGACAGACAAGACTAGACAGACAAGACTAGACAGACAAGACTAGACAGACAAGACTAGACAGACAAGACTAGACAGACAAGACTAGACAGACAAGACTAGACAGACAAGACTAGACAGACAAGACTAGACAGACAAGACTAGACAGACAAGACTAGACAGACAAGACTAGACAGACAAGACTAGACAGACAAGACTAGACAGACAAGACTAGACAGACAAGACTAGACAGACAAGACTAGACAGACAAGACTAGACAGACAAGACTAGACAGACAAGACTAGACAGACAAGACTAGACAGACAAGACTAGACAGACAAGACTAGACAGACAAGACTAGACAGACAAGACTAGACAGACAAGACTAGACAGACAAGACTAGACAGACAAGACTAGACAGACAAGACTAGACAGACAAGACTAGACAGACAAGACTAGACAGACAAGACTAGACAGACAAGACTAGACAGACAAGACTAGACAGACAAGACTAGACAGACAAGACTAGACAGACAAGACTAGACAGACAAGACTAGACAGACAAGACTAGACAGACAAGACTAGACAGACAAGACTAGACAGACAAGACTAGACAGACAAGACTAGACAGACAAGACTAGACAGACAAGACTAGACAGACAAGACTAGACAGACAAGACTAGACAGACAAGACTAGACAGACAAGACTAGACAGACAAGACTAGACAGACAAGACTAGACAGACAAGACTAGACAGACAAGACTAGACAGACAAGACTAGACAGACAAGACTAGACAGACAAGACTAGACAGACAAGACTAGACAGACAAGACTAGACAGACAAGACTAGACAGACAAGACTAGACAGACAAGACTAGACAGACAAGACTAGACAGACAAGACTAGACAGACAAGACTAGACAGACAAGACTAGACAGACAAGACTAGACAGACAAGACTAGACAGACAAGACTAGACAGACAAGACTAGACAGACAAGACTAGACAGACAAGACTAGACAGACAAGACTAGACAGACAAGACTAGACAGACAAGACTAGACAGACAAGACTAGACAGACAAGACTAGACAGACAAGACTAGACAGACAAGACTAGACAGACAAGACTAGACAGACAAGACTAGACAGACAAGACTAGACAGACAAGACTAGACAGACAAGACTAGACAGACAAGACTAGACAGACAAGACTAGACAGACAAGACTAGACAGACAAGACTAGACAGACAAGACTAGACAGACAAGACTAGACAGACAAGACTAGACAGACAAGACTAGACAGACAAGACTAGACAGACAAGACTAGACAGACAAGACTAGACAGACAAGACTAGACAGACAAGACTAGACAGACAAGACTAGACAGACAAGACTAGACAGACAAGACTAGACAGACAAGACTAGACAGACAAGACTAGACAGACAAGACTAGACAGACAAGACTAGACAGACAAGACTAGACAGACAAGACTAGACAGACAAGACTAGACAGACAAGACTAGACAGACAAGACTAGACAGACAAGACTAGACAGGCAAGACTAGACAGAAAAGACTAGACAGACAAGACTAGACAGACAAGACTAGACAGACAAGACTAGACAGACAAGACTAGACAGACAAGACTAGACAGACAAGACTAGACAGACAAGACTAGACAGACAAGACTAGACAGACAAGACTAGACAGACAAGACTAGACAGACAAGACTAGACAGACAAGACTAGACAGACAAGACTAGACAGACAAGACTGGACAGACAAGACTAGACAGACAAGACTAGACAGACAAGACTAGACAGACAAGACTAGACAGACAAGACTAGACAGACAAGACTAGACAGACAAGACTAGACAGACAAGACTAGACAGACAAGACTAGACAGACAAGACTAGACAGACAAGACTAGACAGACAAGACTAGACAGACAAGACTAGACAGACAAGACTAGACAGACAAGACTTGACAGACAAGACTAGACAGACAAGACTAGACAGACAAGACTAGACAGACAAGACTAGACAGACAAGACTAGACAGACAAGACTAGACAGACAAGACTAGACAGACAAGACTAGACAGACAAGACTAGACAGACAAGACTAGACAGACAAGACTAGACAGACAAGACTAGACAGACAAGACTAGACAGACAAGACTAGACAGACAAGACTACACAGACAAGACTAGACAGACAAGACTAGACAGACAATACTAGACAGACAAGACAAGACAGACAAGACTAGACAGACAAGACTAGACAGACAAGACTAGACAGACAAGACTAGACAGACAAGACTTGACAGACAAGACTAGACAGACAAGACTAGACAGACAAGACTAGACAGACAAGACTAGACAGACAAGACTAGACAGACAAGACTAGACAGACAAGACTAGACAGACAAGACTAGACAGACAAGACTAGACAGACAAGACTAGACAGACAAAACTAGACAGACAAGACTAGACAGACAAGACTAGACAGACAAGACTAGACAGACAAGACTAGACAGACAAGACTAGACAGACAAGACTAGACAGACAAGACTAGACAGACAAGACTAGACAGACAAGACTAGACAGACAAGACTAGACAGACAAGACTAGACAGACAAGACTAGACAGACAAGACAAGACAGACAAGACTAGACAGACAAGACTAGACAGACAAGACTAGACAGACAAGACTAGACAGACAATACTAGACAGACGAGACTAGACAGACAAGACTAGACAGACAAGACTAGACAGACAAGACTAGACAGACAAGACTAGACAGACAAGACTAGACAGACAAGACTAGACAGACAAGACTAGACAGACAAGACTAGACAGACAAGACTAGACAGACAAGGCTAGACAGACAAGACTAGACAGACAAGACTAGACAGACAAGACTAGACAGACAAGACTAGACAGACAAGACTAGACAGGCAAGACTAGACAGACAAGACTAGACAGACAAGACTAGACCGACAATCTAGTTATCTTTATCTTACTTTATCTTTCCATATGTGACGAAAAGACCGAAAAATGGTTTATCACACAACCACATAACTAATACTACAGAAGACGAAAGACAAAATCGAAACGAGTAAAGGACAATAAAAATAACAATAAGGAAACAATTGGTACAAACACCACCACCCACCTGAAGTAATGCTCACGCAGTTCCGGGTGGAGTGTAGTGTAGAGACAGAGGAGGGGTTTTAGTGGGTATGCTGGTCACGAAGAACTCGATCAGAGAGCCCCACACTACACGGGTTTGAATATCCGGTGTGCAACAATGCATTCCCCCTCCTCACTGAAAAAAAGACAAAACTAGACAGACAAGACTAGACAGACAAGACTAGACAGACAAGACTAGACAGACAAGACTAGACAGACACGACTAGACAGACAAGACTAGACAGACAAGACTAGATAAACAAGACTAGACAGACAAGACTAGACAGACAAGACTAGACAGACAAGACTAGACAGACAAGACTAGACAGACAAGACTAGACAGACAAGACTAGATAAACAAGACTAGACAGACAACACTGGACAGATAAGACTAGACAGACAAGACTCGACAGGCAAGACTAGGCAGAAAAGAAAAGACAGAAAAGACTAAACTGAAAAGACTAGACAGAAAAGACTAAACAGAAAAGACTAGACAGACAAGACTAGTCAAGACAAATATATTCAGGCAAGACACGCCAGACAAAACTTGACAGACAGGACTTGCACTGACAAGATTAGACAGACAAGACTAGTCAATACTAGACAGACTCGACAAAATGTACAGAAAGTGGTTGTGCTGCATTTTCTCTATTCATTTAACGAACAAATACAAAAGGAATTGTATGTGTGGTAAATCTAGTTGTAATCGTTCTTTCTCTATTGTTTGTTCCTCTAGTGTTCCAAACCGACAGGCCGCAAGTGGTAATTAGGACTAATTATAAAAAATGGTGTGAATAAAACATAAATGAAATGTATTAAAACAAATTTAAAGTTTTAATTTGGTCTTTGAATAAATAATTAGGTTTTGAGGTAAATTAGCACAGTTCCCGCAGTTGGAACATGAAGTTGAAAGATATGAAGAAATTAAAATTTAAAATATATTTAGATTTTTCGATTGTTCTACACAATTTAAATGCTTAAAAAAGAAATTGTATAAGTTTATTTAATTTTTAAATTTAAAACAATTTCTTCTTGCCTATCAATTTCCTTGAAACATTGATCATTAATTTTCCTATCGCAACGAACTTTCTCTCGAGAAATTTACTAAAATGATAAAAACCATTAGGCAGATTAACAATTTGGTTTTTCTACAATTTGCAATATTTTCTCATTAAGGAATTTACTAAATTATTATTAATAATCTACTACAACTAACAGTATTAACTAAATTTGCTTTTCTAACTAATATATCAATTACAAATAGAAGTGTCTGCCTATCTCATCTTATCAGTCTAGTCATGTTTGTCTAGATTTATCTGTCTAGTCTTCTAGTCTTGTCTGTTTAGTATTGTCTATCTCGTCTTTTCTGTTCAGTCTTGTCTGTCCAGTCTTGCACCTCTAGTTTTTGACATACAAGATTTGTTATTGTTTATGATTATCTAGTCTTGTTTGTCTAGTTTTTCCTATCTACTCTTGTTTTTCCAGCAATGTCTGTTCCAAAACCAACTATTTTCTTACTTTAAAGCTGAAGTAGCATTAAATCATTTAATTAAAGACAGTTGTTCAGCTAAGACTATACGCGATTTTCCATCTGTTAATTTGTAGAAACTTTATATTTTCTGTATTTTTATCAATTTAGAAAGTAAGTGGGAATATTTTAAAATAACGGACAAATTGAACCGAGGATCTAGCTTGCAACGTTATTAGCAAATTCTTCTCTCGGTTGATTGCAGGGAAAGAAGATTTTACACCTGCAACAATTGCACGTCGTTATTACAGATTAACATTCTTCCACGTGAAATTCTATAGAATTATTTTAATAGACTAATGTGGTTTCCTATTTAATTGAATTGCATGTTAATAAATAATGCTATTGTTTATAGAGGATACTAAATAGACTAAGCAGATAAGACTAGACAGACAAGACTAGACAGATAATACTAGACAGACAAGATTAGACAGACATAACTAGTCAGACAAGACTAGGCAGACAAAACTTGCCAGAAATGACTAGACAGACAAGACTAGACGAACAAGATTAGACAGACAAGACTAGACAGACAAGATTAGACAGACAAGACTAGACAGACAAGACTAGACAGATAAGACTAGACAGACAAGACTAGACAGACAAGGCTAGAGAGACAAGACTAGACAGACAAGACTAGACAGACAAGACTAGACAGACAAGACTAGACAGACAAGACTAGACAGACAAGACTAGACAGACAAGACTAGACCGACAAGACTAGACCAACAAGACTAGAGAGACAAGACTAGAACGACAAAAATAGACAGACAAGACTAGAGAGACAAAACTAGGCAGACAAGACTAGACAGACAAGACTAAACAGACAAGACTGACAAGACAAGATTCACATGATTATTAATAACTAGCGAGAGCAATAAAAATTTACACGGAAAAAAGTACACTTTAAAAATTACAGTTTCAAATAGTAGCAACGACCTTACGGATTTGAAACTGCAAAAACACCAAATTGTTTTTGTTAAAATTATCGTTTCCGATATTATTAGTAAATAAGTTTTAAAAATTACAGTGTGCGACTGCAATCTTTACAAATTTGTTTTCGTAAGGCCGCTGGTACTATTTAAACTGTAATTTTTAAAGTGTACTTTTTTCCGTGTAATTGCAACTGATTTAATTATAATCCTCTTAGTAACCTAGTTGCACCACGGCAAAAAGCAGTATGCAATTGTAAATTGTACTAATAGTAATTGTTACAAAATGATTGCTGTCAATGTGGACAGCATGAATATAGTCTACATTCCATTCTTTCACTGTTAAGCTCAATTTAACAGACACGCTACGCGGATTAGTATAATATTTTGGAAGTGCATCGCATGTAGTCTGACTAGCAGATATATTTTAAGATAAATGTGATGTTTACATTTAGTTGCTAATTTATAAACTAAACACAATTAGATTGTCTTAGGTTCCTGCCAGGTCCCTGCAGAACAGATAATAATTTAACAGAACTAAAATCCAATTAATCGCTCTATGAATTTAAGTTTGTTTGCTGTAATGATAATTTAACATCTAGAATAGGTTTTAATTTAACTAACAAAGAAAATATAAAAGTTCCCTGTAAAACCAATTATTCAAGAAGTATCAGGTATTAATATTAAAACTAACACTTTATATATAAACAATTTATGATTTACAATTAAGTAATATTTAAACTGTGGGGATTTATACTAATATAAACTAATTAGTTCCAATCGGAATAGGAAGCTTAGATATTATTGATAGTTTTTATTGATAGGTATTTGATATTGATTTTATTACTAGTAATACTAGTTTATTTAACTTAAGACTGTATTTGGCTTACTTCTTAGTTAGGTAACATATAATATTAAAGTAATGTTATCAAACTTATTCTATTGTAAATTATGTGATATTGTGAATTCCATCTTTTTTGAGCAACTTGAGATATTGGAAGTATAAAAATAAGTGTGTAATTTGTCACACCTTAAAATCGTTTATAATCATTTATAATTAGTTAATATATATATATATATATATATATATATATATATATATATATATATACATATATATATATATATATATATATATATATATATATATATAAAATAATTAGTTTTATCACATATAATTAGTTTTGTTATTATAATTTGCACCTAAGAATCCATAAATAATGTCACGAATAAAATCTTCCAGATTGTAAGGTTGTGTTGAATATTTGATTGCAATTATAGAACAAGAACGAGACATATAAGATAATTCCCAGTGAGCCGAGTTTTCAATGTGAAAGGTGTTGAACTAAATATTCAAGTTCAAACTTTCTCATTCATTGATCTGACTCGGTCCACATATATGATCATTGAAATTAGAATGGAAAATTTTATAAATGTAAACCAGACTTCACAAAAATTGGCCAGACAAGAGCGAGGCTGACAAGAGTTAACACACCAGACTAGACAGACGAGACTAGATAGGCAACACTAGACAGACAAATCTAGACAGAAAACGGGATAAACAAGACTTTTTTTTATAGACGTCATTCAAGCACACCGGAACAAAACAGCATATGACATCGACGTGCTGGTTATAATAAAATATTATTTAATGTACACTATGTTTTCTAAAGTTTATATATTTTGTCTTCTTCTTCTTCTCTCGTCTTCTTCTTTTGTGCTGATGATAAATTTGACTTGCACTTTCCTTGCTCTCTAACATGTAGTTTATAACACGAGTTCGAAGCTTTTGACCATCTTTGATTTTTGGATTTTCCTTTCTGTGGTCCATCTGCAGCATTCAAATATTGTGTGGGTAACAGAGTCTTCACCGCAATATTCACACAGATTATTAGGTGATCTTCGTATTTGCTGTAAATAATCTTTATTGCAGCCATGCCCAGTAAGAAATTGAGTTAGATGGTAATCAATTTCGCCGTGTTTTCTGCTTATACACGGAACTATTTTGGGTACTAGCAGCCTCGTCCATTGCCCTTTATCTGGCGCCCACCAGTTTCTCTGCCATTCATCGTACAGATTATCTCTAGCAATTTTGCTGGCATATTTGCTAGAGACTGCTTCATATAGTTCTTTTCTGTCTTTGGTCAGTAACTCAAGAGGTTGTATACCAGCAATTACTAGGGCAGCGTCGCCAGACACTGTTTTATATGCGCAGCAAATGCTTAGTGCTAGTTTTCTCTGGACTATGGAGAGTATGTTGATAGATAACTTAGATGAGAGATGCAGTGCACAGGATTCGGTGTGTGATTCTGTGCCCATGTTTACAGCTCTACGGCCCCCCTACGTTAGGCATGAGTTTTTCCATTGATGCCATTACTCTTATACCTTTTGCTGCGGCTTCGTTAATATGGGGAGTGAAGGAGAGCCTCTTATCCATGAAAAACCTAGGTATTTTAATGACTCTTTTGGGGTGATGTTAGCGTTGTTTATTTGGAACGCTATGGGCCCAAGCTTCCTCACTCCCGTTAGTGGGACCGCTTCTGTTTTTTTCTGGTGCGAGATTTAATTTTTTGATTGCACCCAAGAGTTAATTTGGGATATTGATTGGTTTGCAGTTAGCATAGCCATCTGTACCGACTTTGCTGTTATTCCAAGAGATAAATCGTCCGCAAAACCTATTAGCCTAGCTCCTTACTGAAGTTTTAACCTGAGGACTCCTTCATAAAATATGTTCCACAGAGTGGGACCCATAACCGAATCCTGTGGTATGACACTACTAAATTTCCTCGGTTTCGTCATTTGTTTGCAAAATGATCGTTCTACTGTTAAAACAGCTTTGAATAATTCTTAGCAGGTAGGGCTGCTATTAGAACATCGATATTGAGTTTCCAATCGGCTGTGTTAAAAGCATTTCGTACTTCCAGTGTTATTAATGCACATACTCTTCGTGATTGTTGGGTGCCTGATTTTCTGCGATCTTCATGATGGCTTCTATAGCATGGTTAGTTAATTTGCCTTCCTTCAAGCCGTATTGATTACTCGACAACCCAGCTCCAGATTCAATATCTGTTTTCAGCCTATGCAATATGAGGTGTTCTAAGAGATTCCTCAAAGTATCTAACAGGCATAATGGCCTGTATGATAACGTCTAGCAAGAACTGGGGTTCATGTTCAGCGGAGACTTTTATTATTTCAATAAGTGTTCCGTACGAACCTGGAGCTTTTCCTTTACGCATCTTGCCTCTTCTATTGCCATCTCACTAGCTCCTGACGTGGCAATAGCACGTCGACCACGCGTTTTATTTTCTTCTAGGCATTTTGACATTTGGTTGTTGAACCCTCAGCCTTTTCCTGCAGATTTGGAAGGCATCTTCTAATGTGTCGTAGTCCAGCTCTTCGCACAGTTTCTGATTGGCCGCGTTTATTTGATGCCTCAGTTGTTTTTTGAGAATTTGGTGAGACAAACAAGACTAGACAGGCAAGTCAAGACATACAAGACTAGACAGATAAAACTAGATATTCGACTCTAGGCAGCCTAGACTACAGAGAAAAGGCTAAACAGAGAAAGTTAAAAGGCTAACTCTTTTTATTCTCCAGTTTTCGACAGACATGCCAAGGTTTGTAAAGACTGGGCGTGTCCCCCTTGTCTCAGATGGGGTCCTAAAAAGAAAACTCGTCAGCATTGTTGATGTTATTGACCAAACCAGGGTTTTAGTTGATGGTCCGTCGAGCAACATGCTCCGCAACCAGATCAGGTTGAACCTATAGCAATTGACCAAGTTCAGTATTAAATTCCCGTACACCACCTTCAGCCACGTCTTCTACAAGGTGTGGAATGATTCTAAAATTGTTGAGAAATTGGGAAAGGTCATGTGGGCCAATATATTAGCCGAGAAAGCCAAGCATCTGCATATGACGGACTTTGATCGTATCAAGTTGGGTAGGGCAAGGATGAAAAGAAATATGATTCGGATAGAAGCTTACCTCAGCTTGAAGTGGAAGGCTCCATAGTCGCCTTCCACTTCAACCTGAGGTAAGTTTCTGTACGAATCATATTTCATATTTTATGTCTTCGCCAGGAAGGAACGGTTGGAACGATTGGAACTGTGGTTTCGATTGGAACGGTTAAGTTGCCAAAAGTAATTGAGCCATCTCTGAAGAAGAAATGGGTGAAATCAGCCAAGAAGGCTAAGGCTGCCCCAAAGAAGTAATTTGTACTATAAGTTGACTAGGCAAACTTAACATACATGACTATACAGACAAGACTAGACAAGTCGGATTAAACAGGCAAAATTAGACAGACATGACTAGATAGACAAGACTAATTCCAGTGCAGCAACATGGCTTCTGTAAGTCAAGATCAACCACGACCGCTATTGAACAATGTTACAATATGATTATAAATGAGGTGGACGATGGGAAATGTCCAATAGGCATTTTCTGTGATCTGTCGAAGGCCTTCGACTGTGTACCTTATTTAAATTTGATTGATAAACTTTATACATACGGATTCAGGGGGAAAACGGGTGAATGGTTCAAATCCCACCTACTGAACCGAAATCAATATGTAAGGATTGGGAATATTTTCAATTTTTACTGCAGATATGGTACAGTACATTGGAGCTGCACTTTATATGCCGGATGGAGGATGCACTTTATATGCCGATGATACCAGCGTTATTGTTCGCGGAAATACCATAGAAGATTCAACAAGAATGGCTAAAGTAGTACTAAGCAAAATGGAGATATGGTTTGCTGCCAATAATCCACACCTAAATAATATATATGACAAGACAATTTATATAATCTTTAAAACTAATAGAAAGAGTGGACTTAAATCTACAATTATATAACAGTGTGCTACAAAGAACTACTAGTATAAAATTTTTAGGAATTTTTCTAGAGGAGAATCTTCAATAGAAGAAAACAGCAGATGCCATCATACATAAAATAAACACTAAAGTTTATATATTAAGGAACCTTCGGGAAATCTTAGACAACTCAATGCTACTGAATATATATTATGCTGAAATTGAATCAGTGCTTACATATGGTATTCTATTCTGGGGACATACGACGCACCTACAACGTGTTCTCATAGCACAGACGCGAGTTATCAGGGTCTTTGCAAGAATTATGATAACTCAATCATGCAGGCCTCATTTTAAAAACTATAATATACGTACAGTGCCCTGTATATATTCTCTTATATATGACTGGCGTCCTATGTATACAAAAATAAACAGCGATTTAATAAAAACTTCGATATACACAACATAAATACAAGAAATTCCTCAAACTACCGGATGGCAAGGAGTAACTTATCACTGTGCAGTGGAGCACCAAACAGATTTGGAATAAAAATTTATAACAATCTGCCCAACTTCATCAAAGAAGCCAAAACTTTTAACTCTTTTAGAAAAATGACTAAGGACTTTTTAAGAGAGAAGTGTTATTACTCCATAGACGAGTTCTTAAAAGTGAAAATAGATATGACTAGTAATAATTAATTAACCAATATTTTCAAATGATGTGTGTTTTGAATTCAACTATTTTTTTATTTGTTTCGTTTATTTTTTTTCTTTGGGCCATTTTTCGTACCCATATATATTTCTTGTTTTTTTTTTCTTTTGAAGTATCTTATAGATATATGTATATACATGTACCTCCTAATGAATAAATACTTTTTGATTTGATTTGATTTGACTAGGCAAACAAAAGGGGCAATACAAAACATTCAAGATAATAAATCAATAAGACTAGAGAGACAAGACCAGATAAAGCTAGACAAACACCAGACCAGACGAATACAATTTTTTTATAATTAAAATCATAGTATAAACTATTTAGTGAATTGTTACCAAGTAGGCATGATATATGATTCTTATGAGAGAGCAGATGGCAACTTTTCCTATCTGTCAAGCTGTTTCAACATTCCTTATTGCACTGTGATTTGAAATAAATTCTTCAGAATAAATCCTTATAATGAAAGTACAAATAGTCCATCGCACCAACGTGAATACGTTTGACATGTTGTTAGTTTATGGGGAAGTACTCCAGAATTCTGCTGCTGTAATTCGATTGTACGTTGAGCGGTTTCCTAACAGGTTAACACCTATTCCACAAAAATTTATTGTTCCAGTAATCCGTGCACATCCGTGCAAGAAACTGGTGTATTGCTAACAAGTATAAGTCGTGATGGTGTTTTGAACGAATTTGGGAGGCCGAAGAAGCAATCTTAAATCTTGTCGAAGTAGATCCTTCTGGTAGTAGTCGACAAATTTCTCGCCAAGTAGATGTCTCCAATCTAATTGTCTGACGAGCAGTGCGCGAGAGTCAATTGTATCCTTGCCATATGCAAAAAGTACAGGCGTTAAAACTTGAAGATCAGCCTTTACGATTACAATTTTGTCCGATGGTTTCTACAGAAACAAGCTGAAATTCCATACTTTTCTTCCATTGTTTTGGCGACTGATGAAGCAACGTTTACACGTAACGGCACAAATAGCATTTATAATAGCAATATTTGGGCTGTCTAATATCCACGTGCTGTTCGTCGTAATCGTATACAGCACATATTTTCAATAAACATTTGGACCCGATTGGTCAACGGACAACTTTTGTTGCCAAATCGATTGACTGGAAATAATTATCTCCTCGTTTTGTAAAATCAGTTGATAGAACTTTTGGAAGAAGTTCATTTGAATGTACGTCGACAAATGTAGCTTTAAGAATGCGCACCGCCGCATTTTAATCATTTAGTTCGCCAACATTTAGATAATATGTTTGAAAATAAGTGGATCGGTCGGGTTGGGGTGGTCCTGTTACAAGGCCTCGACGGTCACCCGACCTTATCCCCCTTAATTTCTATTTATGGGGCGCTATGAAGACCATGGTATACCACAACTATTTAATTGATTTAGATGATCTTCGTAACCGAGTTGAGGCAGCTGCGGCGACAATTCGATAGCAAGACCAAGGCATAGTAAATTATGCCAATGCATGGATAAGTCGAGTGAAACTTTGCGCTCAACATAGCGCATCGATAACTGAATCCAACTACTGTAAATTTCAATGAAAATTTTTCGGATTCAATGAAAAAAAAAATTAAATAAAAACAAAAAAAAACTCAAAAAATGAAAACTGTAATATCTCTCTTATTATGCAACTTCGGTTCTGAAATTTGTACATTAATTACCTTCTTTTAAGATGTATAAATCACCCTTTAAAAATAAAATCGCAATAATTTAAACACCCTGTAGACTAAACAGAAAATATCTGATTAAGAAGTCTAGTCCAAAAAAATAGTTTACTAAGTTTCTAGACTGAACATCAACTTTCAATAAGAAAATATAGATCCTTTTACAATTCAACTTTCAAATTATCTCGACCAGGATATAACATTCTATTTTGCATTACTTATTTCTTCTTTTATTTGTTAATTCGTTTGTTCCAAAAAGTCAAACTGGACAAACGTTCGGATTTGCATAATCTTATTAAACCGATTACACCAATTGGGTTGTTGAATAAAAAAAAAAAAAAATTTGTCGATTTTTAAATGTATTTTAAAACGCTCGATGTGAAAAAGTTGTATTTTTTTTTCAATTAATTATAAACAAATTAAAAGTGTTGAAATTTTAAAAAGAATCACGTGACTCTAAACGCGCCATGGGGTAAAATAATTTCAAAATAATATACACGGTTGACGTTTCTATATTGTTGTCCCTATTTATTTTACTAAAAACTAATTTTATTAAGTAAATAATGTATGATGAAGGATTTATAAATGCCAACTCAGCTAATATTGATCATTTTGTAAATTTAAGTAAGAAACTGAATATTCTTTATATGATAAATTAATATATGATAGCTACTTTTAACAATGTGTGGGACATTTAAAAACATTTTTTGAGGAGTTCTTTTTGTAGTACTCCGACACGATGGTAAGAAACAAGCACGATAACTTTTAATATTTATACATAATACATGTCTACTACTACTACTGTATCAACAAAGCCATGAGCGCCATTAAATGCACTAGTAGATATTACCCTTGTTACGTCACAACGCGCTCGGCCTGTTTTCGGTACCGAGTTCAAAAATGTATTTTCAATTTGTTATAGCTTTTTAATTACAAAGAAAAAAAAATATTTTTTTATAAAAATTATATATTATCTTTCGATTTACAACAAGAAAAAAATGTTAAAAACCAAAAATTATTACCAATATATGTCTACCGGTTTTCATATAAATAGATTGCAAACAACATCTAGGATTAATTCTACATTAAATTTATTAATATCTGATTTAGTTTTTTCTTGATATTAAACAAAGCCTGTATAAGTGTAGAAATCCTTGTCTAAATAAGAACAACGTATAAATATGGTACAATCTGTCTAGTCTTCTAATTACAGCTTGACTAAATTTGCATGTAGTTTTGGCTCTGGGTGTAGACTAGTTTTATGTACTTCGAAATAAAGTCGAAGGAAATAAAAAAAAATCGTTGAATTTCAAATCTCTATGGTTGGCTGAACATAGAAATTCTCTAGGCTAAACTCTCAATACCTGACCATTTGCTCTAGCCATAAAATCCGCTGTTACTTGATTTTATATGCAAAAATATTTATTGTTGGCAAACTATTTATACATACTAATTGTGATATCGTGTAATACATTACGTACAAGTTTTGGCTTTCAGAATTCTTTGGCTAATAGCAGAATTTATTAAAAAAATAAAGTCTGTCTAGTCTTGTCTAAGTAATGTTGTCTATCTAGTTTTGTCGATCTAGTCTTATACGCATAGTCCGGTCTAACTAGACTTGCCTTTCTAGTCCAGTGCGTATAGCCTTGTAGACTAATCCACCTTCTTTAATCTAATATATAAGATATTTGGTTCACTAGTTTTTAGGGTCACCGATGAGCAGTTTCCTCGTTTAATAAAAGATTAAAAATCTAATAAAATTCTTAATAGAAACAAACGTAGCACATTATAAGCAGGAAACCATTAGAATTTGTAACATTTATTCAGGAATTTTTATAATACATTTTTTAACTCTTACGGTTTCGTGATATTTAATGGTTTATTTTTATTAATAATGCATAATTAGTTACAGTAAATTAATCATTAACTTTTACAAAATAATGTAGTTTTGTATCTTTAGTCTTATCTAACTAGTTTTTTTCTGTCTAGCTTTGTATCTCTAGTCTTATCTGTCTAGTCGTACCTGTCTGTCCATGTCTCTCTAGTCCTGTCTGTCTGTCCTCCTCGGTAGTGCTCTGGACAACATACCCGGGAGAGATGACAAGCGGGAGACTGGCGCTCGATTTCTCGCTGAGACAGAGCATTTCAAGCAGGGCGGCACTTGCCGTCCCGCCTGCCCACCCTGAAGGAATGCGAAATATACGATATTTTAACGCAATTTAAAATGACAATTGGAAAAGGGGGCTTAGGGAGACGTTCCCCCAAACCACAAAAAAAAAATTCTTACCTGTCTAGTCTTCTCTGTCTAGTGTTGTCTGTATAGTTTTGTCTGTCTAGTCTTGTCTAGTCTGTCCTCCTCGGTGGTGTAGTTGACAACATACCCGCCTTTCAGTGCGGGAGACCCGGGTTTGAATCCTGGTCGGGGAGACAACAACTAGGGCGGTTTTCACTAATCGTCCGGGCTGCCCACCCTGAATGAATGCAGAATATGCGATACCGGGGTGGCGCATACTAAAATCCAAGGTGGAATAGGGGGTTGAGTGAGTGAGAGTCTTGTCTAGTCTAAGATAAAATATAAATTTAACTTTAAGGTACAGAATAAAAATTACAGATTAATTATTTAGGCTTTTGATGGCTTTAGTTTTAGAAGCTGTGGAGGCCCCAAAAATGTCTCTTCTTCTTGAAATTCCGCTCCTATCGCTGATTGGAAATCATCACCACTACTCGGACCTTATCAATCGTCAACCTGAAGTGTTCTGCGGACGTGCAACGAAACCAATCCCTCAAGTTGCGCAGCCAAGAAATTCTTCTTCTGCCAATCGTTCTCTTGACACTTATTTTGCCTTGAATAATTAGCTTAAGGATATCATATCTATCTTCTCTCAGAACATGTCCTAGATATTGTAATTTTCTCCTTTTTATGGTGTTACTAATTTCTTTGTCTTTATTCATCCGGCGTAGTACTTCCTCATTTGAAACCTTGTGAACCCATGGTATTCTTAGCAACCTCCTGTAACACCACATTTCAAATGCTTCTATGTTTTTGATGTTTTCTGATTTGAGTGTCCAAGCCCCCATTTCATACAATAGAATGGAGAATATATAGCATTTTAGTATTCTGGTTCTCAGTTCTAATGCTATATCTCGTCTGCAGGATATTTTATTCATTTTTATGAGAGCGCTGCGAGCTACTTCAATTCGACACTTGATTTGTAGCAGGATACCCTTTCCAGGTTGTCGTTATTAATATTTCTAGACGGTCTATTGTGATTTGTGCTTTGGTTTCTTGAAGTTGCCATGACTCTGATTTTCTTTAGGTTCATATCTAGGACATATCTCATGCAGAAAATGCTCGTTAACTCAACCAGATGTTGTAGGTCTTCCAGACTGTCGGCGAAGATAACGGTATCGTCTGCGTATCGCAAGTTGTTAATTCTTTCCCCGTTTATGACAATACCACCGGTTTCCTCTGACAGCGCTTTAGACTCGTGCTGTTTGGTGCCAATAGAGATTGGATATTATTCTTATGTTTTTGCTATCGATGCTTTTTCTCTTTAGTATATCTAGGAGTTTTGGGTGTTGAACTCTATTCATATCTAGGCACCTCTGTCTCAGTACGTTTAGTTCGAAGAGCGCTTCACTTGTTCCCACGCCCTTCCTAAAACTCATTTCAGTGTCACTGATATCTTGTTCTAACTCCTTATAAATTATATTTTCAAGGTGTGACTCATTAGGGTAATGATTATGTGGTCAGAACATTCTCTGGCTTTATTTTTCTTTGGCAGTGTCACGAATGTTGAGGCTAGATAATCGCTAAGAATTCTGCCCGTCTCATAAATGTTGTTAATTAGTTTTAATAGAATATCTATGGAGTCTTCTCCGATAAGTTTTAGTAGGTCAGCAGGCACTTCGTCAGGTCCTGCTGCCTTTCCGGATTTACAGTTTTTAATTGCATGTTCGAGTTCTTCCCTTAATATTTCTGGGCCAGTATACTCCATGTCTGGGTTCTCCAGTTCTATCCGATTATCGTTGAAAAGTTCTTGTATATATTTCGCTCCACCTTGCCAGTTTTTCTATCGGTTCTACAATCAAGTCGCCGTTCTTGTTTACCAATACATCTGGTTATCGTCTCTTTTCTCTCCCAGTCATTTCTTCTACCTTTTTCTGCATATTGAAAAAATCGTATTTGTCTTGATAGGCTTCAACCTCTCGACACTCATCAAGTAGCCATTTTTCCCTGGTTTGTCTCACTTTTCTTCTGATGTCATTCTTTATGGTCTTATAGATTTGCACGTTGTTGTTCTTATATTGAGCTCGTATCACCATCAGGTCTAGTATATCCTGTGTCATCCATTCCTTGTTCTTTCCCTTTATGGACTTCAATTCTGCATTTCCTACATCTTTTTGTTTTATATTTTGCCATTGTTGGTCTATAGTGATATTATTGTTATCGTTGTGTCTTAATTCGTTTAATTTGTCGTGTATGTTCTTCTCAACATTTTTGAACACCACGTTGTCCTTCAGTCTTCCAGGGTCCATACGTTCCTTAGTTGTTTTTCGAATGAGTTTCTTCAGTTTTACATGGATTGCAGCTACCACTGGATTATGATCGGATGCTATATCAGCTCCTAGATAGGTTTTTATTGACTTAATAGTATTTCTGAATCTTCTACGGATCATAATGTAGTCGATCTGCTTTCTAATTATACCTGATTTTCCGCCTGATGGTGCTTTCCAAGTATAAAGCCGACGTGGAGGAAGCTGATAGAATGTGTTGGTTATTATCACGTCTTCCTTTTGATAGAACTCGATCAGTCTGTCTCCTCGCTCATTGCGAAGACCTAATCCGAACTTGCCGGTAGTATCAGTTACTTCTCATTGGCCAATCTTCGCGTTTATATCCCCCATTATAATAAGGACTTGATAGGTTTGATCACTTTAGCTAGATCTTGGTAAAACCATTATATTTCATCCTCATCTTTATCTGCTGTAGGTGCATATACTTGAAAAACATTTACTTTAACTTTATTTGAGATCATTTCAGTAGAACTATGCGGTCTGGGAATGGGACGAAACTGGATACCGTATGCTGCACTCTTTTGTCGACACTTATTCCTACTCCATATCGATGAGAGGCATCGTCATTCCCTGAATAGTACATTGTGCCATTCTTGGTGATATGCTTCCCCGACCCTTTCCATTGAACCTCGCTTAAGCTAAGTATGTTGATACTGAGTCTCGCCATTTCTAAAAAGACATTATCCACTTTCCCAGGTGCATAAAAATGTCTCACTGAAGGCTAATTGAATTGTAGAAGGAGCACATGTTAAACAGGGGCGGAATCAAGGCTATTGGACCACTACATGGCGGGTTATAAAAATAATGTGTTTGCTACTAGCGGCTCTAGGCACTAGGAAATTAAGACTGTTGACAATTTCAAGAGAGTCTACGGCACCATGAATGACCTTAAATAAAAAGACAATACCAGCCAGAGAACGTCGAGACCTCACTGCTAGAAACCCGAACTTATCGAGCAGCGATAAGTGATCAATATGAAGCGGAGGAGAGACTCCGAATGTCGAAGCATATCCGCAGTGAAATACAAACTGAGATCGGCTTACAAGGTAAGAGATAATTAAATCAATTAGGTAAATTGCAAAGCCAAAAGAGTGCAAAATCTATGCAGTCGAATGCTTTAGAAAAATCAGTGTAAATGCAATCAACCTGACCCTTATTAGCAATAACTGTGATTCATATTGGGTAAAGGCAACTAAGTTGTTGAGAGTTGAGGCACCCTTCATGAAGCCATGTTGCTGTATGGAGAGCAGATCCTTGATACGAGGGAAGATGGAGTTATAAAGGATGGATTCAAAAATTCTCCTCTTATTTTTATTAATAATGCATAATTAGTTACAGTACTGTCTGTTCAATCCATCATTAACTTTGTATCTCTACCATTATTTATATAGTCGTGCTTGTCTGTCCATGTCTCTCTAGTCTTGTCCCCCAAACCACAAAAAAAGTCTTGTATGTCTTGTCAAATCAAATCAAATTAAATCATAATCATTTATTTCGTCATTTAAGAAATTCATAATAAGTGTGATTTATAAATTTATGATCTTATTCTCTATTTAGAACATAAATATAAAATTATTATAATTTATTGATTTTATTTACTGGAAATATAGCAATTATATCTAATTCTTAAAATTACCTACTGTCCAAAATTTCAATCAGTTTCCTTGTTTCTACAAAAATTCTCATTTAGATTGAACAATATTTAAATTTATTTTATTTATATTTATTATTTTTAAGTACTTTTTATGAACATATTCCCAAAAACGAGTACATTTTTTAAAAAAATGCAAATATTTATCTTTGTATTAGTTGAAATTAATATGAACAAAAATACAAATATTAAATTATGGAGAGTTGTAACATTAGTTAATTTATTATTTTTTAATCCGTTAAAATATGATACATTGCATGATGGCAGTTTTTAAGGAGCAACAATACATTAATGTATTTTATTTCTATATAATTTGAAAATTATGGAAACAAGAGACTATAAAGATGCTAAATATAGACTATAAAGATGCTATTCTATAAAGAGAGTAATGTCATGATATGTGACGACAAGTTTTCTTACAAATCTACCATAATTGAGGTTTTGATGTTTGGGGTTAGACAAATAAAAGAATTGGATTTATTATATGTTCATAATAAACACTCAATGAAATATGTCAGAAATCTGTCAAATACACGCGCAAAACACCCGTATATCTGCACATAATCGTAAATATTAAATATTTTTTACTAGCATATAGATTCCTCTAAATTGTAGGGTTCCATTTCAATTAAAAGTCTATGCAGTTCCCTTTTCATGATCTTCAAGTAGTCGATTTTTTTATCGCAATTTGTAGGTGGTTAAGTATTGGGTGGTTACTATATGGTGGGTATCGTTCAGTCATCGTCGTACTATGCCTTGGGAGTTCATATGACACTTTGTTATCATTCCGTACGTGTTAGTTGGTCTTTGTATGTTGGTCTTTTTAAAATGTCCTCTACATGATTCTCGAAATGGTAGTTTTAATAGGATTGGCAACATTGTTTTTGAACTCTAAACACACATTTTATGCTAACACCGTTACCCCAGAACAAGATGCCAAATCTCAGTATAGATTGAAAATTGGCAAAATAGACAATTTTCAAGATGCTTGTCTATAAATTACGACTCAAGATTCTTATGGCATACACAGTTTTGCTAAGTTTCATCGAGACTTTACTGATGTGGGAGGACCAGTCTAGAGTATTGTCGAAGTGAATTCAAAATAGCCGCACAACCTGTTTGAATAGTTTCATTTCAAAGTACGAATTCTTTTGAAAATATTGATGAACATCTTTTTGTTTAGAAAGTAATTGTATTTGTATTTTCTTTATTCACTATTAGGCGATTTTCAGCGAACCAGGACAGCATTAAGCTCATTAACAGATTCGGATTACGAGTAATATCTTGCGTAGCTTCGTTTATAAAAAGGATGGTCGTATCATCTGCATAGTCTCATCTGCATAGTCTTGTCTGTATAGTCTTGTCTGTCTAGTCTTGTCTCTCTAGTCTTGTCTGTCTAGTCTTGTCTGTCTAGTCTTGTCTTGTCTGTCTAGTCTTGTCTGTCTAGTCTTGTCTGTCTAGTCTTGTCTGTCTAGTCTTGCCTGTCTAGTCTTGTCTGTCTAGTCTTGTCTGTCTAGTCTTGTCTGTCTAGTCTTGTCTGTCTAGTCTTGTCTGTCTAGTCTTGTCTGTCTAGTCTTGTCTGTCTAGTCTTGTCTGTCTAGTCTTGTCTGTCTAGTCTTGTCTGTCTAGTCTTGTCTGTCTAGTCTTGTCTGTCTAGTCTTGTCTGTCTAGTCTTGTCTGTCTAGTCTTGTCTGTCTAGTCTTGTCTGTCTAGTCTTGTCTGTCTAGTCTTGTCTGTCTAGTCTTGTCTGTCTAGTCTTGTCTGTCTAGTCTTGTCTGTCTAGTCTTGTCTGTCTAGTCTTGTCTGTCTAGTCTTGTCTGTCTAGTCTTGTCTGTCTAGTCTTGTCTGTCTAGTCTTGTCTGTCTAGTCTTGTCTGTCTAGTCTTGTCTGTCTAGTCTTGTCTGTCTAGTCTTGTCTGTCTAGTCTTGTCTGTCTAGTCTTGTCTGTCTAGTCTTGTCTGTCTAGTCTTGTCTGTCTAGTCTTGTCTGTCTAGTCTTGTCTGTCTAGTCTTGTCTGTCTAGTCTTGTCTGTCTAGTCTTGTCTGTCTAGTCTTGTCTGTCTAGTCTTGTCTGTCTAGTCTTGTCTGTCTAGTCTTGTCTGTCTAGTCTTGTCTGTCTAGTCTTGTCTGTCTAGTCTTGTCTGTCTAGTCTTGTCTGTCTAGTCTTGTCTGTCTAGTCTTGTCTGTCTAGTCTTGTCTGTCTAGTCTTGTCTGTCTAGTCTTGTCTGTCTAGTCTTGTCTGTCTAGTCTTGTCTGTCTAGTCTTGTCTGTCTAGTCTTGTCTGTCTAGTCTTGTCTGTCTAGTCTTGTCTGTCTAGTCTTGTCTGTCTAGTCTTGTCTGTCTAGTCTTGTCTGTCTAGTCTTGTCTGTCTAGTCTTGTCTGTCTAGTCTTGTCTGTCTAGTCTTGTCTGTCTAGTCTTGTCTGTCTAGTCTTGTCTGTCTAGTCTTGTCTGTCTAGTCTTGTCTGTCTAGTCTTGTCTGTCTAGTCTTGTCTGTCTAGTCTTGTCTGTCTAGTCTTGTCTGTCTAGTCTTGTCTGTCTAGTCTTGTCTGTCTAGTCTTGTCTGTCTAGTCTTGTCTGTCTAGTCTTGTCTGTCTAGTCTTGTCTGTCTAGTCTTGTCTGTCTAGTCTTGTCTGTCTAGTCTTGTCTGTCTAGTCTTGTCTGTCTAGTCTTGTCTGTCTAGTCTTGTCTGTCTAGTCTTGTCTGTCTAGTCTTGTCTGTCTAGTCTTGTCTGTCTAGTCTTGTCTGTCTAGTCTTGTCTGTCTAGTCTTGTCTGTCTAGTCTTGTCTGTCTAGTCTTGTCTGTCTAGTCTTGTCTGTCTAGTCTTGTCTGTCTAGTCTTGTCTGTCTAGTCTTGTCTGTCTAGTCTTGTCTGTCTAGTCTTGTCTGTCTAGTCTTGTCTGTCTAGTCTTGTCTGTCTAGTCTTGTCTGTCTAGTCTTGTCTGTCTAGTCTTGTCTGTCTAGTCTTGTCTGTCTAGTCTTGTCTGTCTAGTCTTGTCTGTCTAGTCTTGTCTGTCTAGTCTTGTCTGTCTAGTCTTGTCTGTCTAGTCTTGTCTGTCTAGTCTTGTCTGTCTAGTCTTGTCTGTCTAGTCTTGTCTGTCTAGTCTTGTTGTCAAGAAACTGTCAAACGTGACACGTTTTTATAATTTCTCGCAAAATTTCTTCAATTTTGCGCTTTATCCGTTCGTTCTCAACAGTTTTTCACTTCTCTACGTATGCAGTGGGACCAATATGGAAAAACTTAATAAAGATCAGGAGAATCCCCCCTCCAATACAAAGGGGACCGATTATGAGATGACGGCGGCCCAACCCCGGTTTCTCATTATCAAGAAGAAAGACGGGAACAGTTTTGAAAATGATAATCCATTTAAAATAAGTAAATACATATATGGTATTATTGGGGAATGTGCGTCCATTAAAAAAATAAGAGAGGGTTTGTTTGTAGAGACAAAATCCAACAAACAATCAACGAGATTGATGAAAATAAATACGTTCTGTGAACACCCGGTTGAAGTCTCAATACACAAAACTTTAAACTTCAGCAAAGGTGTTGTGTATTGTAGAGATCTCCTAGCCGTTCCGGAAGACGAAATACAGGAGGAACTAAAGAGTTCAGGAGTTTGCGAAGTGAGACGAATTAAGTCAAGAAGAGACGGAGAAATCAAAAATACTCCGTCTCTCATTTTGACATTTAACTCGCCAACACTCCCAAAATATATAAAAGCCGCGTTCTATAAACTAGAGGTACGAGAGTACATCCCAAATCCAATGAGATGCTATCGTTGCCAAAAATTTGGTCACAGTTCAATCAGATGCTCTAACCCACAAATCTGCCCTTGTGGAAAACCTCTACACGAAGGTAGTTGCATCTCACCTAGTTGTACTAACTGCGGAGGAGACCACTCGGCCAATGCTCGAACATGCCCAAAATTTAAAGAAGAACTAGCCATACAGGAAATCAAAATAAGAGAGAAAATTTCGTACTACGATGCAAAGCGAAAAATCACTGCAACCGCTCCCATAAACAACATATCCTACGCGAAAGCAGCATCAATTACCGCAAGACCTACCGCGCACGACGTGAAGGAACTGGCCGAAGCACTGATTCCGTCCATTATGATTTCCCTAAGAAGAATAATCCAAGAAGAAATGAACAAAACAAAAGCATCCACAACAACTGTAGCCGATAGCTTAATGGAAAGTCCAATAGACGTAAACAAAGGAACAGCGGCAAATGAAAAACGAACTTCCACTACCGCAATTTCCTCAGTGGACATACTGTTCCAACAGGCGACAAACACAGCACATGTAAACAGGGAAATCTTCAAACCCCCTGCACCAATAGAGGAGCCAGATAAGCGAAAACGAGGAGGCCCACCTGCCAGAACATCATCAATTTCTGATGACATGTCAGAATCAGAACCGGACCCTAAGAAAGTTTGGGAAAAAACGAATGCAAAAGGATGGGAGAAGGGGAGACTTCGAAATCATGGAACCATAGTGTCAAAGGATCAAACCAAAAATTCTTAACTAATCTCACAATTTACATTTATATACATTTATATCCACACATTTTACATACTTATTTAAAACACAACACTTATTACTTCTATACTTGTCTATATACAGATTTACAGTAAATCACTTATTCACATTCATATTAACACATTCATTAACCGACAATGGCATCAAAAACAACTGAAAACAAACCCAAGAAATATCGGATAAGATGTTTACAAATAAACCTTGGTAAGTCAAAAGCGGCAACAGGCGCCTTGGTAGAAAAAATATCCAGAGACAAAATCCAAATTATTTTCTTACAAGAACCGCACGTCTTCCGTGGAAAGCTCCTTGGTTTCCCAAACCACTATAAAGTCATATATCAAAAAGACACGGGCGAACACACAACAAAATCTGCCATCATTATTACGGACCCCTGCATAAGTGTGCTTTTTATCTCGGAGATCAGCGACAATCTTCTTACAGCTATCCAGGTGATTTGTGGGAATATTGAGTTTTACGCAATATCCCAATATTTACCACCACAGGGTAGACCAGTGGAAAGCGACACATTCGAGATCCACCTAGAAGCAATGCAAAAAGCAATTAAGGACCTTAGTCCCAGAGGTGACATTCTCATTGCAGGAGATATGAATGCGAAATCGCATTCCTGGGGAAGCTCAACAGAAGATAAACGAGGTAGGCAACTAGAAAACATGTTTAATGAGTGCCACCTACTTATATTAAATAGTGGCTCAGAGCCTACTTTCGTTGGTCATAATGGCATGAGCTTAATCGATGTTACCCTTGCCAGTAGCAAGCTAAGCGATCTGATATTAAACTGGCATCTACCCGAAGATGACAGCCTATCTGACCATAGATACATAAGTTGGTCAATAGGCCTCGAGTCAGAAACGCACGAACATCTTAGGGGCTTCTGCACAAAATACGCAAATTGGAAAACATTTGAGGAAATAATAATAAGACTAGTAAATTCTATCATACCCAAAATTGACGATTGTAAATCAACAAACGAAATATCGGATTTCGCAAAGGCATTAAATCACGCAATCTTTAAAGCCGCTCAAGATGCAATTCCTGGTCGAAAATCTTTCCAGAATTCAGTTCCATGGTGGTCAAAAGAACTGACAGCCCTCAGGAAAGAAAATAACCATCTAAGACGCAAATATCAGCATAGTACAGGAGCTATCAGAGAAACTAGATATGCGGCCTACAGAAACAAACACCAGGAGTACAAGCGAGCTATCACAGACACCAAGAAACGAAAATGGCAGGAATTCTGCACACGCTCCTCGCGTAGCAATCCATGGGGAGCAGTGTATAGAGTTATAAGAGGAAAGAACTCAAATTCAAAATTCCTAAACACCCTGAAAAACATCCCAACAAATTTGGAGGATACAACACGAGAGCTTCTTAATGCATTTTTCCCGGAAGACGACGGCGATGACACAGAAAAACAGGCTTTATTAAGACAAGAAGTATTAACAGAAAAAGGAGGACCAGAAGACAGAGATTTTACGGTACAGGAAATAGAACGAGTAATTAAATTAATGAATCCCAAGAAGGCACCTGGGGCAGACGGCATTACGTCTGACATAATAAATGCAGCATTCAACATCATACCGTCCACTTTTCTGAGCCTTTACAACAAGTGCCTTAACATAGGAGTATTTCCAAGCTGCTGGAAAGAACAGTTAGTAAAGATAGTTCCGAAACCAAATAAACCAGGGAACTCGGTTAAGGATTTTAGACCTATTAGTCTACTCCCAGTAGCTGGAAAAATCCTAGATTCTCTACTTATCTCCAGAATTGAATACCACATACAAACCAACGATCTCCTCCACCAAAACCAATATGGTTTCCGGAAGGGCGTGAGCACAGTTGACGCTATAAATAGAGTCAAAAGCTTCATTAAGGAATGCAGGTCCAATAGGGTGTACTGCGCCATAGTCGCACTTGACATAACTGGGGCATTTGACAATGCCTGGTGGCCTCTAATAATACACAAGTTGATCAACAACAGATGCCCCAACAACCTAATCAACCTAGTACGAGACTATTTCCATGAGCGTAGTGCCATAATATCGGAACCAGGTATTTCAGTCCGGAAGTCCGTTCAAAAAGGCTGCCCTCAGGGATCCATATCAGGTCCCACATATTGGAAAATATTGTACAACACGATCTTCGACATAAAACTGCCTGAAAGAACCAGCATAATCGCATATGCTGACGATACGATGTTAATGGTATCAAGCAACACAAAATTTGGACTGAAGGAAAAGACAGACCGGGCCTTGGATGCATTGCGATTATGGGCACTCGACTGCAAGCTAAATTTTAACGCCTCGAAGACAGAGGCATTGTTTTTTGGCAAATCACCTAATCAAAGACGACCACAATTTAGCCTTGGAGGAATCACACTTAAATGCCAGGAGAACATAAAATATTTAGGGGTCATCATTGACAGAAATCTCAACTTCAAAGAACACATAAAACAAGCATGCATTACAACAAAGCAGCGCTGCTCAAAACTATGGCTCGTATCCAGGAAGGAATGGGGTCTGGGGAGAGCAAATATATCACTAATTTATCGTGGCGCTATAGAACCAGGGCTGCTATACGGTGCTTCAGTATGGTACAGTGCATGTGGGATTAGGGAAAAACAAAAACTCCTAGGAGTACAGAGGAAATGCACTATAATTGCAGCGAGAGCTTACCGCACTGTTTCAACAGAAGCTGCGTGCATTATCTCCGGGTTTCTTCCGGTTGACCTTAGACTAAAAGAGATTGCTTTATACGGATCCAAACAATCCATGGATGAGGACACAATAAGAGAACTCACCGGAGTTAACGCGTCTCCGAACATGATAGAAAGAAAAATCAACATGTCTCTAATTAAACATCCAGCTGACATAACACTAATAAATTACTGCTTTACACATAGCAACACCTATAGTATCACTATATATACAGATGGTTCTAAATCAGAATCGGGCGTAGGGGCTGCATTTGTTTTGTATGTTAAAGAAGTTGAGATTCACAATGAGACTATGAGGCTTGAAAAATATTGCTCCATATTTCAGGCAGAACTCTTGGCAATTAACAGGGCACTAAGACACATTCTATCGAACAACAGATCAATCCCAGAATGTTCCATCCTCTCGGATAGCAGAGCCGCTCTCGAAGCCTTAAAACATATGACCTCGCCAACCGAACTGCTTCTGGATACATGGCAGTTAATACAGGAAGTCCGAAAAACAGTGAAGCTCCAGCTGCACTGGATAAAGGCTCATGTGGGTCACGCAGGAAATGAAAGAGCGGACTCCCTAGCAAGACAGGCCTCTGGAACGGAGAAAGCAAACGAGGAAGTCGAACTTATACCAATTACATTTAAAACAATTCCAAGACAGGCTATAAAAAACGGCATATCAGCAAAAATCAAGAGAGAATGGCAAGAGCGATGGAATAATGCCACAACCGGTCTGTGGACCAAAAAATTCATACCAAATATAGATGCATGGATTAACATAGACATAAGACCTACACATCACATGGTCCAGCTGATAACTGGCCACGGAAATTTTAAAGCCTATTTATACAGATTTGGTAAAAGACAATCTCCGCTTTGTGCATGCGGTGAGGAGGAAACCGCCGCCCATGTTCTCTTTAGATGTCCGCTCACGGAGAACTGGCGAGAACAATCAGCAGCCAGTATGGCTAAGGCAGGATGCCACTGGCCACGGACCGAAGAGGACTTGACTACAATCGTGAAAAATAACAAATGGTGGATGACCTTCAATAGAAACTGTAAAAAATTAAAAAAACTGGACCACGATCTAACCACTTAGACTAAATTCTGACATTCAATTTCTCCCGCTTATAGTATTTGTACAATTTTTATGTAATATTCTAACGTATAGTGTAAATATGTAACAGTAATGCAGTATAGTGTAATATGTAACAATATGTTGTGATAATACGATGTAATAATACCCATGTAACTAGCTATGAAACCAGCATAATGTCTAACCAGATGGAGTGCTGGTCACATAAGCAAAACATTTCTTATGTGAATAAACAAATAAGATGTCTAGTCTTGTCTGTCTAGTCTTGTCTGTCTAGTCTTGTCTGTCTAGTCTTGTCTGTCTAGTCTTGTCTGTCTAGTCTTGTCTGTCTAGTCTTGTCTGTCTAGTCTTGTCTGTCTAGTCTTGTCTGTCTAGTCTTGTCTGTCTAGTCTTGTCTGTCTAGTCTTGTCTGTCTAGTCTTGTCTGTCTAGTCTTGTCTGTCTAGTCTTGTCTGTCTAGTCTTGTCTGTCTAGTCTTGTCTGTCTAGTCTTGTCTGTCTAGTCTTGTCTGTCTAGTCTTGTCTGTCTAGTCTTGTCTGTCTAGTCTTGTCTGTCTAGTCTTGTCTGTCTAGTCTTGTCTGTCTAGTCTTGTCTGTCTAGTCTTGTCTGTCTAGTCTTGTCTGTCTAGTCTTGTCTGTCTAGTCTTGTCTGTCTAGTCTTGTCTGTCTAGTCTTGTCTGTCTAGTCTTGTCTGTCTAGTCTTGTCTGTCTAGTCTTGTCTGTCTAGTCTTGTCTGTCTAGTCTTGTCTGTCTAGTCTTGTCTGTCTAGTCTTGTCTGTCTAGTCTTGTCTGTCTAGTCTTGTCTGTCTAGTCTTGTCTGTCTAGTCTTGTCTGTCTAGTCTTGTCTGTCTAGTCTTGTCTGTCTAGTCTTGTCTGTCTAGTCTTGTCTGTCTAGTCTTGTCTGTCTAGTCTTGTCTGTCTAGTCTTGTCTGTCTAGTCTTGTCTGTCTAGTCTTGTCTGTCTAGTCTTGTCTGTCTAGTCTTGTCTGTCTAGTCTTGTCTGTCTAGTCTTGTCTGTCTAGTCTTGTCTGTCTAGTCTTGTCTGTCTAGTCTTGTCTGTCTAGTCTTGTCTGTCTAGTCTTGTCTGTCTAGTCTTGTCTGTCTAGTCTTGTCTGTCTAGTCTTGTCTGTCTAGTCTTGTCTGTCTAGTCTTGTCTGTCTAGTCTTGTCTGTCTAGTCTTGTCTGTCTAGTCTTGTCTGTCTAGTCTTGTCTGTCTAGTCTTGTCTGTCTAGTCTTGTCTGTCTAGTCTTGTCTGTCTAGTCTTGTCTGTCTAGTCTTGTCTGTCTAGTCTTGTCTGTCTAGTCTTGTCTGTCTAGTCTTGTCTGTCTAGTCTTGTCTGTCTAGTCTTGTCTGTCTAGTCTTGTCTGTCTAGTCTTGTCTGTCTAGTCTTGTCTGTCTAGTCTTGTCTGTCTAGTCTTGTCTGTCTAGTCTTGTCTGTCTAGTCTTGTCTGTCTAGTCTTGTCTGTCTAGTCTTGTCTGTCTAGTCTTGTCTGTCTAGTCTTGTCTGTCTAGTCTTGTCTGTCTAGTCTTGTCTGTCTAGTCTTGTCTGTCTAGTCTTGTCTGTCTAGTCTTGTCTGTCTAGTCTTGTCTGTCTAGTCTTGTCTGTCTAGTCTTGTCTGTCTAGTCTTGTCTGTCTAGTCTTGTCTGTCTAGTCTTGTCTGTCTAGTCTTGTCTGTCTAGTCTTGTCTGTCTAGTCTTGTCTGTCTAGTCTTGTCTGTCTAGTCTTGTCTGTCTAGTCTTGTCTGTCTAGTCTTGTCTGTCTAGTCTTGTCTGTCTAGTCTTGTCTGTCTAGTCTTGTCTGTCTAGTCTTGTCTGTCTAGTCTTGTCTGTCTAGTCTTGTCTGTCTAGTCTTGTCTGTCTAGTCTTGTCTGTCTAGTCTTGTCTGTCTAGTCTTGTCTGTCTAGTCTTGTCTGTCTAGTCTTGTCTGTCTAGTCTTGTCTGTCTAGTCTTGTCTGTCTAGTCTTGTCTGTCTAGTCTTGTCTGTCTAGTCTTGTCTGTCTAGTCTTGTCTGTCTAGTCTTGTCTGTCTAGTCTTGTCTGTCTAGTCTTGTCTGTCTAGTCTTGTCTGTCTAGTCTTGTCTGTCTAGTCTTGTCTGTCTAGTCTTGTCTGTCTAGTCTTGTCTGTCTAGTCTTGTCTGTCTAGTCTTGTCTGTCTAGTCTTGTCTGTCTAGTCTTGTCTGTCTAGTCTTGTCTGTCTAGTCTTGTCTGTCTAGTCTTGTCTGTCTAGTCTTGTCTGTCTAGTCTTGTCTGTCTAGTCTTGTCTGTCTAGTCTTGTCTGTCTAGTCTTGTCTGTCTAGTCTTGTCTGTCTAGTCTTGTCTGTCTAGTCTTGTCTGTCTAGTCTTGTCTGTCTAGTCTTGTCTGTCTAGTCTTGTCTGTCTAGTCTTGTCTGTCTAGTCTTGTCTGTCTAGTCTTGTCTGTCTAGTCTTGTCTGTCTAGTCTTGTCTGTCTAGTCTTGTCTGTCTAGTCTTGTCTGTCTAGTCTTGTCTGTCTAGTCTTGTCTGTCTAGTCTTGTCTGTCTAGTCTTGTCTGTCTAGTCTTGTCTGTCTAGTCTTGTCTGTCTAGTCTTGTCTGTCTAGTCTTGTCTGTCTAGTCTTGTCTGTCTAGTCTTGTCTGTCTAGTCTTGTCTGTCTAGTCTTGTCTGTCTAGTCTTGTCTGTCTAGTCTTGTCTGTCTAGTCTTGTCTGTCTAGTCTTGTCTGTCTAGTCTTGTCTGTCTAGTCTTGTCTGTCTAGTCTTGTCTGTCTAGTCTTGTCTGTCTAGTCTTGTCTGTCTAGTCTTGTCTGTCTAGTCTTGTCTGTCTAGTCTTGTCTGTCTAGTCTTGTCTGTCTAGTCTTGTCTGTCTAGTCTTGTCTGTCTAGTCTTGTCTGTCTAGTCTTGTCTGTCTAGTCTTGTCTGTCTAGTCTTGTCTGTCTAGTCTTGTCTGTCTAGTCTTGTCTGTCTAGTCTTGTCTGTCTAGTCTTGTCTGTCTAGTCTTGTCTGTCTAGTCTTGTCTGTCTAGTCTTGTCTGTCTAGTCTTGTCTGTCTAGTCTTGTCTGTCTAGTCTTGTCTGTCTAGTCTTGTCTGTCTAGTCTTGTCTGTCTAGTCTTGTCTGTCTAGTCTTGTCTGTCTAGTCTTGTCTGTCTAGTCTTGTCTGTCTAGTCTTGTCTGTCTAGTCTTGTCTGTCTAGTCTTGTCTGTCTAGTCTTGTCTGTCTAGTCTTGTCTGTCTAGTCTTGTCTGTCTAGTCTTGTCTGTCTAGTCTTGTCTGTCTAGTCTTGTCTGTCTAGTCTTGTCTGTCTAGTCTTGTCTGTCTAGTCTTGTCTGTCTAGTCTTGTCTGTCTAGTCTTGTCTGTCTAGTCTTGTCTGTCTAGTCTTGTCTGTCTAGTCTTGTCTGTCTAGTCTTGTCTGTCTAGTCTTGTCTGTCTAGTCTTGTCTGTCTAGTCTTGTCTGTCTAGTCTTGTCTGTCTAGTCTTGTCTGTCTAGTCTTGTCTGTCTAGTCTTGTCTGTCTAGTCTTGTCTGTCTAGTCTTGTCTGTCTAGTCTTGTCTGTCTAGTCTTGTCTGTCTAGTCTTGTCTGTCTAGTCTTGTCTGTCTAGTCTTGTCTGTCTTATCTTGACTGTCTAGTCTTGTCTTTCAATTCTTGCCTGTCTAGTTTGTCCGTCTAGTCTTATCTCTTTAGACGTGTCTGACTATTCTTGTCTTGTCTACTTTTGTCAGTCTAGTTTTGTCTGTCTAGTGTTTTCTGTCTAGTATTGTCTGTCTAGTCCTATCAGTCCAATCTTGTATATTTAGTCTAATATGTTCCCTTTATTAGTTTTAACATTGGTGTTGGAATACCGTTATATTCAAAATTCTTTGCAAATATTTTTTTAAATGTGATAATAAAAAAGAAACTGCAGCAGATTTGCAATTAAAAAACTAAACAGTTAACGAAGCTGGAAAGCACAGTTGAATCGGGTTATTGCCTTTCAAAAATTCTTATTTTAATTGGTATTTTTTTGCATCTGAGTGGTTCTAATAATAAGTTTAGAAGCTTGACGGTTTTGTATTTCAATTAGAGATCGAATTAGCACACTCAAAAAAAAACTTTCGAAACAATTTGCAAAAGTTATAAATAAATTAAAAGAAATTCACTTAAATGCGGATTTTGTAATATTGTTGTTTCTGGCGTAATTAAATAACAGTTTTGAATAAAAAATTAAAACCGTTGTTCATTAATAGCGTGGAATTTTGCTATTTAAACTTTCTACATTTTATAATTCTCTAAAATTATTATTATTATCTAGACAGACAAGACTACATAGACGATGCAAGACATACATACTAGACGGGCAAGACTAGACAGACAAAACTAGAAAGATAAGACTTGAATAAACAAACCAAACTAGACAACAAAATGTCGCAGAAGATTGAAAGTTATAATTAGAAGTATCAGAAGGTAATAGTGCATAAGTGAATGTCCAGAAATTGATTAGTCAAAATGTAGTCAAGACTGGATAGAAAAAAATGTACAGGCAATATTAATCGAATAAGACTGAGGTTTTAGGGATTAGACAGAGAAGGGTAGTCAGATTATGCAGGACAAACCAGCCTAGGCTAACAAGATTTGACTGATAAGACTATGCACGCAAGATAAGGCATAAATAGACTGGACTAGGTAGACGAGAAAGAACAAACAAAACTACAGACAACAGTTTTGAGACAAATTTAGACAGACAAGATCAGACAAATAATGTTAGTCAGTTAAATCTATATAGATCTAGATCAGTGGTTCCCAACCAGTTGTCCGCGGATCAACAGTGGTCCGCAAGAGCTAAAATATGGTCCGCGAAAGATTTCGAACTTTGAATGAACGTGCGTAAATAATGGTTTGTGCACGGGTGACCGGGGGGAGGGCAAGCGACTAACGAACCAATATCGCATGAGCCGGTAGGTCAAACGTACGTTTTCTTTTGTTGTACTCAGCAGTGTTGTATCAGTGATTATATTTAGCTGTTTTGAGGTTCGACCACAATAACTGATTGTTAATCCCCAATATTGTTAATAATTTTGATATAATATAAAAGGGTTAAGTAGGCTTTTTGCTATATTAAACGCTTTTCATTAATAGGCTTACCTATATTCTTAATTGCATTTCCGTAATATTTTCAGAAAATGCCGCCTAACAGAAAATATGATAATAATTACATTAAATTTGGATATAATTCGATAGAAAGTAATGGAGAAATGAAACCACAGTGCGTTATATGCGCAACCGTTCCACAGTGGTTCGCTTAGCACTTTTAACTGGACAAAATTATTTTGGTTCGTTTTGAGATCAAAATTGTGTTAATATGCATCGTACTGATAGTAAATTGCATCAATTTTCTTGGTTTTTAATAAAAACAAGTACTTACAAAAATATTTATTTAAATTTTACCCAACAATAATTAAGCATTTGTAAATATACAAAGGAACTAAATGAAATTTATCAGAAAATATCTCATCTCATCATGTAAAACTACATATTAGTCGTTTTCATCACTGTCTTAGATGAATCTGCTGCTGACTGCTCATGATCAGGATCATGATGATCAGTAATTTGTTTCCTGTAACCCTTTCCTGTTACTGTTACTAGGGTGTATTAATAAATCTAGGATTTCAGAAGGGATTTTTTTCGCGGGACATGTCTGAAGCTTGTTTTTACAGGGTTTTTACAATAGTAATACCACGGATAGAGATTTATGTGCAGTTTCTTTGTTTCTGCTGCAAAAGCCTGAAATTTCCCAATGTTATATGGTCATCCAATTTTCAAGAATTTTGGACGAAAATCGCGAAATAATGGTCTTTAAAGATTGTTCATTTTCATCCCTAATATCCTGTCTTGTACTGATAAATCGAAACAAAGCTTCATTTTTTGTTTCCTTCCCATGTTTCAGCCATTCTTCAAATAAATCAATTTTCGGTATGGCGAATACTACATTTGGAAAAAAATTAAAAATAATTAATTTTGCAAATCGTCGAAAGCCAGTTTTATATCATAATCAAGTAGATGAGTCCATCTATATTATACATTAATTCTAGAGGGGGGCGTCGAGGGGGTATGTGATTTTTTTTCTGGGAAAGTTGAAAATTAGGTGAAAATATGAGTACTTAAGGAAACAATGTTAAAAAAATGGTTTATATTACATTTAATGAATAAAAATATGCTTAAAATATAGTGCTTACCTTTAACTCCAATCTCTATAATGCACACAGAACCTTTTTAAAACACACAATATAATTAAATGGTAAGATGCACAAATATTACTTAACGAATGAAAAAATCTTGTTTTCTTATATAACCATATTTTTTATAGCTTGTCATTAAGAAGTAATTAGGAAAAAGTCTGAAATTGTCGTTAAGTGTTTTCTGTGATAATTATATTCTACGAAATAAAGGGTTGTTTTTGTCCACATAATTTGGTCTTTTGAACCGCTGTGCGTTTTGGGGAACGTTGCCTTGAAGCCAGCGAAATTAAAACGCCTCCTAGAAACGATCCATCCAATTATTTTTGACCAACCACCTGAGTTCTTTCAAGTAAAATTAAAGAATTTAAATAAAATGAAACTCGGGCCTAGTGGTATAAGATTTGCGTCTTCTGAAAAAAAAATTACTTGCGTCGTTTGAGATATCGAAATTAATAGCGCAATTAAAAAAACCTCACACAATTGGAGAAACTTATTTATGGGAAGGGTAGTTTTCTATGGCCACGTTGCAAGATTGTCTACAAACCGACTGACCAACCGTATGTTCAACTTCTGGCAAAACAAGAAGGTTCGTACCACTTGATTGACAAAAACCGTGAAGGATATTAAAGAACTGGGAATAACAGATCTCCAAAACAGACAGTCTGTGAGACGCACCCTGAAGGAAGTTCGCGGATTTCACAAAAAACCCGAAAGGCAAGGTACCCGCTGTACAGAAGAGAGAAAAGGCAGAAGATGCGACAATACTGGACAAAGATCAAAGCCCAACAGTTGAACAAGCGTGGTCCAAAGTAGGCCTTTTCGAAAAAAGAAGAAGAAGGAGAAAATTATTTATGAACTTGCAAGGAACTTCAGCTTGAGCGAACAAGGATTTTCTACTTTACTGATTATTAAAAACAGGTCCAGGAATCGATTGAAAGTAAGTGATGATTATATGCCTGTAGCTTTGAGCAAAAATATTACCCCAAGAATTCAAAATCTTGTAAATTATTAAAATTATCAAAAAATTATGTGTTTGGTTAATTCATGTTCCTTTGGAATTTTACGATTACTTATCAAATGTTTTGTTTAAAGTGTATTTTAGCTTCATAATAATGAAATCAAAGTGGTCCCTGATCAAAAAGAGTGAAAACCACTGACATTTATTTAGGCAAGACTAGACGTACAAGATCAGAAAGAACTACTCTAAAGAGTCAAAAAAAGCAACAAAGGGGCAAGCCTTACAGCAGGGGTGTCAAACACATTTGTTGGTCCCGGCTAAAATATTGACGTAATAAAATATATATATATATATATATATATATCTCGGTATATATATATATATATATATATATATATATATATATATATATATATATATGCATTCTGGAGGATTTCAAAGTTGATAGAAAAACCTAAGCTAAAATATCGACGTAATAAAATATATATATATATATATATATATATATATATATATATATATATATATATATATATATAGTTATATACGCATTACTATTGGGTGCTACTGAATGCCACAGACAAAAATATCGGAACAGAAACATTTATTTTATATCTGATAGTCAAGCAGCGCTAAAAGCACTAGAGGCCTGCAGTACAAAATCAAGAATCATAAAAGAATGCAAAGAAATACTACATACACTAGGCCAACAGAACACAGTAAAAATTATCTGGGTTCGCGGGCATAGTGGTATAGAGGGAAACGAACATGCAGACGACCTAGCAAAACAAGGTGCCCGCAAGAAACTAGTTGGTCCCGAACCGAGCATAGGTATAGAAAAAGCCTGCGCCAGAGCATCCATCAATGATTGGATGAAAAATAAACACAAACTCAGATGGAACTCCTATGATAAAGCAACCCATTGCAGGAAGCTAATAGACTCACGTAATCCCAATATAGCAAAGGACCTGTTAAAACTAAACAAAGCTCACACGAAGCAGATAGTTAGTTTACTAACAGGCACTGGCGGATTTAGAGAATTCATGCATAAAGTAAAAATCTACCGAGACGAACCTTTATGTAGACTCTGCGGAGAGGAAGATGAAACAGCAAACCACGTACTCTTCGAATGCCCTGCCCTAGAACGAATGCGACACCAGCTCGACTGGAACCAACAAACCACATGGGAACCCAAACTTGTAGGAAAACTAAGGAAACTAGTCAGTGACACAGACGTCGGACTGCAAGTTTGATATCAACCGACAGCACAATAAGCCTTAAGGTTGACGTGCGCCAAACCCTTAGAGGAAGTCGGGAATCTAATCTAATCTAATCTAATCTAGTTATATATATATATATATATATATATATATATATATATATATATATATATATATATATATATGCATTCTGGAGGATTTCAAAGTTGATAGAAAAACCAGGGCATTAATTCAACAAATTCTCATTAATACTATATCAAAGGTTAAGTTTGGTGGAGCAATTTCTCAACCTTTCGAAATACATACGGGTGTTCGACAGGGAGATGGACTTTCACCCATCCTTTTTAATATGGTCCTGGAAAAAATAATCAGAACTTGGGAAAAAGAGATTGAGGGAATACACATTGGTAAGAGAAGAGATTATAGAGCTAATATCAAATGTTTGGCGTTTGCTGATGATCTTGCAATATTATCGAATACCAGAGAAGAAGCAAAGCATGCACTTGAAAAATTACACGAAATTTCACAAAAGGCTGGTCTCCTGATATCTTATGAAAAAACTCAGTATATAGAACGATCCCCGTACGACAATCTACCCATCAAGATACAATATGGTTCTGTATCCAGAGTTTCCCAGTTTAAATACTTAGGAGAAATCATCCAACCGTCCGGCCTAAATATAATAGCAAATCAAGAACGAGTAAAAAATTACAGAGAGCCTACCGACTTACTTGGAATCATTATAACAAAAAATCAATATCTCTTAATGCAAAATTACAACACTACAAAACAGTCGTTCTTCCTGAAGCACTTTATGCCGCAGAAACAACATTAATTCATGGTCACTCAAAAATCAATGAAATAGAGATACAAGAACATAAAATTCTCCGAAAAATTTTTGGGCCGGTGAATAAAGAGGGAATATGGATTAAGAGACCATCGTCAGAAATATATAAAACCGTAGAACCTATCACTGACACTTTCAGAAAGAGACGAGCTAAATTTTTTGGTGACATATACAGAATGGACCAGAACAGAATTACGAAACAAATTTTCAAAATTACCTTTAACAGTAAAAATAGGTCCAAATGGATACAGGAAACTGAAGAAGACCTCAAGCAGCTAAACATCACGATGCACGACATGAATGATCGTGTTAAATTTAGAAACACCATAATGCACCATAAATTTGATAAAGAACTGCTCCCAAAGATACCAGGAAAAAAGTGGACGGACGAACGGAAGAAAGAACATAGTGCACGAATGAAGAGGATTTGGGAAGAACGTCGCCGCATGACTGAGTTGACATAATTTTTGTTCAAGTTTACACGCTCTCTTTAAAGGGATTTACGATAGTAATAATATATATATATATATATATATATATATATATATATATATATGTTGTATTTGAGGTTTTCGCGGATAGATACCTGTGTTGTATTGTTTTCTCGGGGATTCCGCGTTGATGCTGAGGGTTGGCTCTGAAAAGAACCGGATTCTCGACGTTTCGGCGAACTAACATTCATATAATATTCATATATATATATATATATATATATGTATATATATATATATATATATATATATATATATATATATATATATATATATATATATATATATATATATATATATATATATAATAAAATAACAAACCCAATAATAAGTGAAATTAACGGTTCAAAAATTCTCAGACATTCAGTAGTTAACAATTAACTGCTTTCTTAAGTGAAATAGATAGTGCATATCCAGGTTTGTCCTACTATACCGAGGCAAGTTTTTTTAAAACCTCACCACGTATCACCGTGGGGTCTTAAATAGTTGGTAAAAAAACATCACACACACACATACACACTACTCGAGTACGATGAAATTGGCCACTATAACCAGCATCCCTAGGACAATTATTCGTCGAATCCTTAAACAACATAAATTTCATCGATATAAAATTTAGTACTTGAACTGAGAACTGAGGGGTGTATGGGGTCACGCTGTAGAGGTAGCACCCTTTATCAATAGCGGTCACATCAAATGTTAAAGACAGGAGATGGCTAACGATAACTGGTCCTCACAGGGTACCCAGCTCTCACTTATGGCTCCAAGCTGCCACACCCCGGTAAACTGTATTGACCTACAGGCCAAACTAAGTGAGGGTAGCCAGATATGGCGAACACGCAGCGTCGGAACCCAGAGGGACGGCTGCAAACGGCGTCTGCATCCTGAGGATCGGTCGAAGTCCAAAACTCGTCAACACGCAGGGCAAGCGCGACGTTTTAACAGCCAAAACCTTTCAAAGTACCATATGAAATGTCGAAATACAAAACAAAAATACCCCAGGCGGGTAGAACACAAAATTCGGAATCCCACTCCGACAGAAAATCGGACAGCCTCACGGATTCTGGGGGAGGCAATAAATCGACCATCTTTACACAACATAAACCAAAATACACACACAAAATCTACATAGCCACATACAACATACGGACTATGAGAACGGAAAACCACCTGGAAGAACTCGAAGAAGAACTTGAAGCTATAAAATGGGACATCATAGGAATATGCGAGACAAGACTCAAAGGAGAGAAGAGGACCACACTAAAATCGGGACACATCCTATATGAGAATGACTCAGAAACAAACCAGGGAATTGGGGGTGTAGCTTTTATCGTGAACCGCAAAATAAAACATCAAGTGGTCAAGTACCACGCAATATCAGAAAAAGTTATATATCTCGTACTAAAGTTAAATAACAAATATCAAGTCCAGGTGATACACTGCTATGCACCAACTAGCAGCGCAGATGACGAATCTATTGAACAGCTATACGAAGATATAACCAGCGCCAAGAACATGGAAAAAACGTACTACACAGTTATTACCGGAGATTTTAATGCCAAAATAGGCAAAAGACAGTCACAGGATACCGAATACGTAGGAAACTTCGGCCTGGGGACAAGAAATGAAAGAGGAGAAACATTAAGTAACTACCTCAACACCGAAAAACTATTTTGGCTAAACACTTTCTTTAAAAAACAAAATCAAAAAAGATGGACCTGGAAGAGCGCAGATGGCCGGACAAAAAATGAAATAGATTTCATACTTTCTAACAATAAAAACATATGCAAAGATATCTCAGTATTAAACAGATTTAGTACAGGAAGCGACCACAGATTGGTCCGGGCAAAGATCCTCATAAATACAAAAATTGAAAGAAAGAAGTTGGTACACAAAAAGAAATTTCCAACAGCCGAATTCCTGACCCTCAACAAAAATGAATACGAAAACGAAATAAAAAAGAGAATGAAACGATCAGAAAATCTACAAGAAATGACTATAGATGATTTTGCAACAAGCATAACAGAGGAAATTCAATCAGCCACAAGGAAGATCTGTAGCAAGATAAAAAAAACCGGCCAAGTGCGAGTTGTGACTCGCGCACCGAGGGTTCCGTACAAACTTGTAAGTAAGGTATCTTTTTTTGTGGAGGACGTTACAAGCACATTCAGTTAACTTGACAAGTGGCTCTTATAAAATCACGACCTTCTTAGTACCGCTGCAAGCATAACCTCAACATGTCGTTGTCGTACGATGGAATTCTACCCTCTATTTTATTACCATACATCCTCCATTCACTATGAGTGTTTAGGGGTTCTGGAACTTCACTATTTGTTTTTACTGCTCAATTTTGCTTGTATACCTATATACCCTGTATAAAGGTATACAGGGTATTTTTTTTTAATAACGCGAATATTTTTAAACTTATAAAAAGAAAACTTTATTTTAGTATTAGACTTATACACTAACTTATATTAAGATGTAACTATTTCTAGATCTAATATAAACTAATATATTAACTATTTCTAGATCTATTTCGATACTCTTAACATTCAGTTGTTGAATTGACTGCTTTTTGGGCAATTGACTACCAAAAAATATAGGGCGAACGTGATTTAAGTATAATATACTTAAATCATATTATCTACAACATGTTATGTAGATTATGTAGATTATAGTATAGTATTATTATGTAGATTATCAACTTATTATGTAGATTATAAAGAAAAATTAGACGAAATATAAAATATACAGGATGTTACGGGACTTGAGTATGTCGCATGTCGGTTAGAAACAAGCAAAATTTAGACATAATATATACCCTGTATATATTATGTATATAGAGCAGAGATGTTATGGATATGAAATTTCGGATCTGGATGCGGATACGGATATAGGAATAATGTTATACCGGTTTCGGATACGGTTACGGATAAGAATTTTTTTCGGATAATCCGTTAGTTTCGGATAGTTTCGGTTACGGATATCAGATTTCTAAGGAATAATAAAAGTAGAATGCTAATTTGTAAAAAAATTTATTTTATTTCTATGTTATTATTTGTACTACCTACAATCATATGTCATACAACTAAGTACAACAATATAAGTAGGTACTACAATTATATGTCATATAAGATATATAAGTTATTAATATTTATAAGTTTTATCTACATAAAAATGCAAAATCATAATTATAATAAACAAAAACAACATTATTCCTTTTTGTCTATTATATATTTTCTATTAGATATTGAAATATATTTATAGGAATTATTACAACATATCAGAAAAAATTATCCGAAATTATTCGAAACTTTTATATCGGATTCGGTTACGGTTACGGATCTCCATAACATCCCTGATATAGAGCGTACGTGATGAAATGCATAACGAATATAAACAAATAAATTTCAGTATAAACAGCTTGGTGCCAACACATACTTTTTAACCTTAGGACCTAACTGTATGCAACCCATATGCTTCTGGAGCCTGACAATACCACTACGACAACATTAGTGTATTGTCATAAGTTTCTAATAGTAAATTCGCATTTTTCTTGTAATTAAACTACATATTTACGGTTTTCAGATTTTTCCCTTTACATGTGCTGTAAGACACCGCTTCTTGCCAAATTTCATGATTCTAGGTCAACGGGAAGTACCCTATAGGTTTTGATTCCCTTGTGAAATCGCAAAATATGCTACATAAACGGTCATATCTTTTGATCGCGTTGACTTACAAGTTTGATTTTTTCGCAGCCGAAAGAGACCGTAGACCCGAGTATTTGTTGAAAATTTCAACTTGTTACCTCTACGCGTTCCTGAGAAAATGGTCTTGACAGACAGACAGACGGACAGACAGACAGACAGACAGACAGACAGACAGACAGACGGACAACAAAGTGATCCTATAAGGGTTCCGTTTTCGGTACGGAACCCTAAAAACGATAAAGAAACCAGACTATCAGTGGAAACAAAACAGCTAATAAAGAAGAGAAGAGAAACCTGCCGGGACTCACCCAATTACAACACCATAAACAAAAAAGTAAAAAAGAAAATACGCACAGATATCAGAGCTTATAACACCCAACAAATCAACGAAACCATAGAGGCGAACAAAAACATGAGAGTACTCAAATCAAAGCTTTCAAATGGAAAACAAGATATTGTTAGACTAAAAGACCGCCATAGCAATATCATTACCAACATAACAGACATCGTCGCAGAAGTCCAAAGATTCTACGCCAGCCTATACACATCATCCATACCGAACCCAACGACATCCTCAAAAACTATTACAAATGTAGGATCGGAAAAACTGTCGGAAATAACGACAGCTGAAATTACATATGCGTTACAACAAATGAAGAACCGGAAGACCCCAGGAGAGGACCAGATAACAGCAGAAATGCTAAAAGCGGGAGGCGGAACACTACTGGAAGCTCTGCGGATGGTAACAAACAAATGTTTGATCGAGGGGAAAATACCAAAAAAATGGAAGAACGCAGAGGTCATCATCCTGCACAAAAAAAGGTGACACCACAAACATAGAAAACTACCGTCCAATAAGCAAGTTATCACACCTATATAAGCTTATGATGCGGATTATCACAAACCGACTCACAAAGAAACTAGATTTATACCAACCAGTGGAACAGGCGGGCTTTCGGAAAGGTTTCGGCACAGCAGACCACCTACAAACAATCCGAACACTTATCGAAAAGACAACAGAATACAATATTCCAATAAATATAGCGTTCATAGACTACCACAAAGCGTTCGACAGTGTTGAGACTTGGGCTTTCCTGTCGGCAATGAACGACGCAAGAATAGACTCGAGATATACCGCTGTAATGGAGGACATTTACAAAGAGGCCACCTTTCACGTAAAAATAAACGACGACCTACACACGGGGAAAATAAATCTCAGCAAAGGGGTACGGCAAGGGGACCCGATCTCCCCCAAATTATTCACCGCAGCTATAGAAAAGGTTTTCAAACAACTAAACTGGGACGAGAAAGGCATGAAGATCGACGGGACATATTTAAGTCACTTAAGATTCGCGGACGACATAATTCTAATAAGCACTAATATCGAAGAATTAAAAACAATGGTAGAAGAACTAAACAACCTGTCCAAGCAAATAGGTTTAAAAATGAATCTAAACAAAACAAAAATTATAACTAGTAGCCCTCAGGAAATGTCGATTGATAACACCATAATAGAAAAAGTAGAGCAATATACATATCTGGGGCATACAATTAAAATTGGCAAAGAAAATCAAACTGCCGAAATCAAACTCAGAATCCAACTGACATGGGCCGCCTTTGGAAAGCTCAGCCAAATACTAAAATGCCAAGACATCTCAATTTACCTAAAACGTAAGGTTTACAACAGCTGCATCCTCCCCGTTGCCACCTATGGCCTGGAAACGATGGCTATTACTAAAAAATCAGCAGCAAAACTTAGAGTGACTCAAAAAGCAATGGAACGTGCGATGCTGGGAATCACTCTAAGAGACAAAATGCGCAACACAGATACCAGGACAAAAACAAAAATAATAGATGTCATGGAGAGAACAGCGGATCTCAAATGGCAATGGGCAGGACACGTGGCCAGAAAGAATACAGAAGAATGGAGCCACAAGATTACCTTCTGGAGACCCCGGGAAACAAAAAGGAGCACGGGAAGACCCCAAACAAGATGGATAGATGACATAAAGACGATAGCAGGAAAACAGTGGATGAGAACAGCAAATGACAAAGAAGCATGGAAATAATTGAAAGAGGCCTATATCCAACAATGGAAGTATGAAGGCTAATAAGAAGAAGAAGACTTGAACTGAATGATAATGACTGGAGTTTTGCAAATTGATGACTAAAAGAAAAGGTGCTGATGCGAATTTTCTTTTGAATATTTGTTTTTCTGACAAGTGTACATTTTTCCTAAACTCTACTGTAAATCGCCATAACTGTCGATTTTGGTCGGACATGAATCCAAGGATTTTCCACAAGGTCCATGCTCAAAATCCACTAAAACTAAATATCTGGGCCAGTATTTTTGGACACCGCATTACTGGTCTCATTTTTCTTGAAGGTAATTTGAAGAGTGAACGTTACCTGGAAGTGTTGGAAGAGGTTGTCCACCCATTGCCTGTTGATACCATTGAAAATGATAATCGTTACTTAGAAGACTGTTTGACTTTTCAACAAGATGAAGCTCCACCATATTATACGCAGGTTGTTCGGGAGTTTCTAGACAGAGTTTTCTCGGGACAATGGATTGGACGAAGTGGTGCTCTGGAATGGCCGGCCCGGTCCGCTCAGCTGATTTTCCTCTGGACTTTTTCTTGTGGGGTAATTTAAAGAGTAGAATTTATGCAACAGAACCAGAGTCTCTGGTAGAGTTACGTCGACGCATTATTGAAGAATTCCGTCAAATTGCGCCACAGATCCTACAAAATTTAAGAGAACTTTTTGAGCGGAATTTGTATTTTTGTATGGAAAAATGTATGCATTTGTTAAACTAACAAAAATCTTTTTTGGCATTGAATTGTGTTTTTTTCCTTCACTTTTGCAGCTTTTGTTAGAAAATATTAAGCAATTGGACTTCCTTACAACGACAAAAACGAAGAACGCGTTTATAAATTGCAATTAAATAATCTCGACAACAAATCCATGAATTTGTAAAATGTTAACCGTTTAGTATTCAGGGCTAAACGGGCTTTCAAATGAGGTATCACTTACCCCACCGTGCCATTTAAATTTAAAATTTTAGGGGTAGTGGTCCAAGCGTGAAGGAGTTAAGATTTGGCTACAAATTTTCTTGTAAAAGGTGTCCCCCTTACAAACAAAGTTGACGTGTCCGAGGGTTTTTTGTGAATTCATCTATCCGAAAATCCCTCTGTTTCGTTTTCAATGCCCCATCTGGTATGTTTATTATAATGTATTATTCCAAATAAACCTACGTTTCTATGAATATTAATTTATTTTTGCGGCGCACATACAGTTGGCCCAAGGTAGCCTTTGAGTTGAGACACCCTTGCTGTAGAGACAAGTAGACTAGTGACTGAAAATTTGATGTATAGGTATAATTAGTATATTATATATACAAAATATTTGAATGGGGCATAGTGAGACAAAAATAGTTGACAAAAATTAATTTCAAATTTTGAATTGAAATTATAAAGTTAATATTAAAATTTAATAACGTGACTAGAAGTTGCCTACTAACTAGTATGCAGGTCGAGGAAATCGCGGCGGTGGCTTTTATATAATATATATTTATAAAATATTTCAATAAACAAAATATTTCGTTATAATTATATAATAATAATTACTAAAATCAGTGTTATCATGACAACAAGCAGCAGGCACTGATAAGCGTGCGATAAAGGAAATAATGATGGCCCATATTGTTGACATGCCACTTTAGCAACTGCGCAGCTTACTTGCGCATGCTGGCCTCCTTTGATGTGTGTAGTCTGACCGCTCCCAATGCCATCCATGACCATCACCATCTCCATCATCCACTACTTAGGCCACTACAGGCCATATACCTCTCTACACAATGGTGATGGCTCACAGTGGTTCAAGATGGGCCATAGTGTAGAGTAGCCATAAAAAAAGATGTGGAATATATAAAATGCCAATATTATTGTTTTTATTATTATTAGTCTTCTCAGGTTAGCCAGCAGTTTCAGACTGATTCTCATCTTCACTGTTCTCGTTATCATTGACATTAATTGTGATATCTTCAAAAATGTCAGGGTCTTATGCATTGTCTTCATGAACATCTGATGGATATGATGCCGCATTGAGACATTCATTTCCATTGAATTGACCACAAGCTAAAAACATTGCATCCCTAACTTGAGGCATCCGCAATGCGAACCACAACCATTCTTGCAGTTGCAGAATATTGATGTGAGAAGTTCATCTGGTGCAGGTGGTGAAAGTGATGTTACCGGCGCACAGTGGTTCAAAAGAACAAGTTTGGACGAAACAACCCTTTAATCCGTGGAATATAATTATCACAATTTACAGAAAACACTAAGATAACCACAATTCCAATTTTTTTTTCCTAATTACTTCTTAATAACAAGCCATAAAAAATTTGTTTATATAAGAAAACGAGATTTTTTCATCTTTTTTAACACTTATCGTTTTATGCATCTTACTTGTTGTCTTGTCATTTAGTGCATCTTATCATTTAATTTTATTGTGTGTTTTCAAAAAGTGTGTTTTGTCTGTGCTATTCTGTGCTATTGTGCATTATGGAGATTGGAGTTGAAGGTAAGCACTATAGTTTAAGCATATTTCTAATCATTAAATGTAGTATAAACCATTTTTTAAACATTGTTTCTTAAAGTACTCATTGTCAGATTTTTGCATATTTTTCAACTTTTCAACCAGAAAAAAAGTCACATAACCCCTCATCGCCCCACACTAGAATTATTGTATAATATAGATGCATTCATCTACTTTATAAGGATATAAAACTGGCCTGCGATGATTTGTGAAATTAATTATTTTAATTTTTTGTTCAGATGTAGTATACGCCATACCGAAAATTGATTTATTTGAAGAATGGCTGAAACATGGGAAGGAAACAAGAAATGAAGCTTTGTTTCGATTAATCAGTACACGACAGGATATTAGTGATGCAAATGAACAATCTTTAAATAACATGAAGGCCATCATTTCGCGATTCTCTTTCAAAATTCTTGAAAAGTGGAAGAGCACATAACATTGAAAAATTTCATGCATTTGCAGCACGCCTGCTACTGTTCACAAAATTCTTGTTCATAGTTCAGAATTTATTGCATCTGCTTTCTTGGCTATCGGACAGCTTTCCTAGGAAGCTCAAGAAGCGCGAAACAAGGACTGCAGGAGATTTCGTCAATACAATACTCGCAAGCAGTCACGTATTGCCACGAATAAAGATTTACGTAACATGTTATTGATTACATCTGACCCTGTAATATCTAGCTTAAGAAATGTCCCGCTCGAAATGACCTAGATTTATTATTACCCCCTAGTATTACTGGAAAATAGAGAGTAAATGCAAATAGTTCGGAAATTACTGATCATCATGACTATGATCATGATCATGACTACTCAGCAGAAGATTCACTTGAAGAAAGTGATGAGGACGATTAATATGTAGATTTACATAATTAGATATTTTTTTGAAATATTTGATTAAGATTTTTTTTTATTTTTACAAATGCTTAATTAATTAATGTTACTGTAAAATTTTAATAAACACTTTTTTAAGTACGTTCCCACTTGTTTTTATTAAAAACCATGAAACTAATGCAATTTATTTGCAAAAACATATTACAAAAAATTTGATCTCAAAACGAACGAAAATAATTTTGTCCAGCTAAAAGTGCTACGCGAGCCACTGTGCGGCGTTAGGGTTTAATTTTGCAGTACTTAACCTCGTCCCAGCAGTTGTAAATCATTGCCTAACCAAGTTTGAATTTGGTAGTAAATACGATTAATGTGTTGATTAACTGCTGCGCTAGTAGGTGGTAGAAATGATAACTGCACAAATTTATTTAATTTGGTTGATTTATGGTATTATATAAGTAAGTAAGCTATTAAATTGTTAATTAAGTAATATTTAATACATAATTAAGTAAAAAAACGGTATAATACATTGGGATTCAGAATGTACCTTGCACTGATTGTGAGCTAAATAGGGCTGAGCGCTCCACACTCAACTCTTTACCTCAAAAACAATTCGACGTATAAAACAATTTGAATGAAATTTGTATAAAATTTTAATCTCTACAACTTTCATAATAAATGCAAATACGATAGGAGGCAGAGAAATCGAGATATCTCAAATAACTGATTTTTGCGAACTTTGACATTGAATATCAACGCTTGACGCTCAAATGTTGGCGGCATATGTGACTTTTAAGACAACATTTTTAATGCCAAAATAAAGGTCTATACAAACATTCAGCTTCTTCCGTTAGATTCCGACATCGGCCCCTTTTTCACTAAGATGACTCGACTATAACAGAAAATTGTTTCAAACAAATGTCAGAAATTGTAGAAATAAGATTACAAAAATATGTTATAAAATATAAGCAAAAATATACAATCTAAGTCAATAAGAAGTAGAATGTAAAAATCTAAAGGAACTGACAGGAACGTGTTTTGAAAACAATTATGAGAAAACATATATAATTGGGTTGTTGAATAAAAAAAAATTCGATTAAAAAAATCTGTATTTTAAATTATATATTTTAAAACCTTATTATAAATAATAAGGATGTGCGATGCGAAAAATTAAAAAAATCAATTATAAACAATTTAAAAGTGTTAAAATTTTGAAAATAATCAGGTGACTCCAAACGCGCCATAATTTGTTTGGACGTCGAAAGGGTGAAACTTCATTATAACATTCAAATATAAACATTCTTTATAAAATCGTTGTTTTGGAATTTCTTCGGCACACTGTTCAAAACCATTGGTTTCGACGTTTAACACTGTGGGACATTTAAAAACATTTTTTGAAGAGTTCTTTTTGTACTACTCCTACACGATGGTACGAAACAAGTACAAAACTTTTAATAATTGACATTTAATATTTGACATGTCTACTACAGCTACTGTATCAACAAGTCAGGCCCGGGTAGAAATTACCCATTTTACGTCACAACGCGACCGACCTGTTTTCGGTACCGAGTTTAAAAATATATTTTCAATTTGTTGTAACTTTTTAATTACAACGAAAAAAAGAAAACATAAAAGAGTTTTGCTTTAAAACTTATATATGAGCTTCCGATTTATGACAAAACAAAAATGATTCAAATACCCAATTCTGAATAACATATCGAAACGTGAAGATTAAAGATGACAATGAAGCATACATCAACTGTAGAAAATGTCTGGACAGACAAGACAAGAAAATCAAAACCAGACTGACAAAACTAGGGTATAAGACTAATTAATTTTGAGTTTCATTGCCGAACGTAATAATAATTGTGGATCACTGACTTTCGTTCGAGTTGTCACTTTCCGAACGGAGCGTTCGCTGTAGAAAGGATTTCTGCTTGCTCCATTAACTAACTCTTTCACTCACGGTGAAGGTCGCATTCACCGATTATTTTATAACTTTGTTATGCTCTCAAATCGCTTCCTGCTAATCCAATTAACAACTTACATACACAATTCCTGAAAAAAATAAAAATCTCGTAAGAGTTTGTCTTTATAGTCCTGTCTGTCTAGTTTGTCAACCTCTTCTTAAATGTCTAGTCTTGCTTCGTTAGGTTCAAATGACATGTTGAAACAAATGCAACAATTAATAAACTTTTATCAATTATTTTTTTATTAACAATAATTATGTTTTTGTTTGTTTCAGATTTTCTTGTCGATCAAAGGGAAACGCCATACGTGAATTACAATTATTATTGAACCGTTTTGTTAATTTCTTTATCCCTGCTATATTTTGCGAACATTCCACAATAATTGAAACCTCAGCGACTTCACTTTCTCCGCAAACCGTTTTTTGCCATTTCCTAGATCCCCTTTTTTGCTGCTTACATTTTATCTTCGCATAATCGTAATTATTCTCCTTTCGCATATTAATTACACCGGTCAGCCCTTTCCAATCTAAAATTATTTCTTGTAATCATGAAACTCATTACAATTGGAATCTCTTTTCAATTCAAATATTTATATTATCTTGTATTGCTTGTCGAGTCTTATTTGTATTCTTTGTCCAGTCCTGTATGTGTAGCTTAGTTCGTCTAGTCCTACTTGTCTAGTCTTGTCCATCTTGTCTTGCCCATCTAGTCTTGTCTTTCTACTCTTGTATATTTAGTCTTGTATGTCTAGTGTTATCTGTCTAGTTTTGTTAATCTAATCATGCCTATCTAGCCTTGTCTATCTAGTCTTATCTCTCTATTCTGACTACCTTATCTATTTTTCTTCATCTATGAATTTGTTTAGTTGTCTATACCATTTTATTCGGGATTTGAAAATCTCTACTATATAATAAACGAAAGTAGTAGTAGTTTAAATATTACAAAGTGTTAGTAGTAATTTAGCAAGAAGCTGTTAGATAGTAGGTAGTAGTAGAAATAGGTGAGTTAGTAAAGTTTTCATTAAGGGCCGAGCGTTCGCAATTACATGTAATGAGGGAGTAGCTCATATTCTCATTGCTCGCTCGGCATCTGAGCGGCGATATCTTATCTGCAATCTAATTTTAATTAATAGTAACCGTCTGGGGCCGCATAGCTGGCAGATAGCGCATCAAGTCCCGCCGTGGAATGCCAGCCATCCAGTTCATCACAAATACCTAGCCGAGAAGCTCCTGACGCGTTTGTGAATTTATAATTCCCTGGTCCCGTGTGTATTTAGCCGATTGGCCGTGAGATAACCGCCCGATTTACAAGGAGGACTTGTCGGTTTCGGTTTGCTTATTATTCAACGGGCTCGACTGAGCGCAAATTTATGCGCGGACGGGAATCCTCTCGGACGCCTTCCTTTCGGGAATACAATCCTGGAACGAAACAGAAAAGGTCTTATCGCCCGTGCGGGCCCCAAATTCATAAACCTTCGGCCAATTTGTTACCGATAAGGATCACACGCGTGATACAGAAAACCTTTTATTTTTCCTTTTGGGGTTTTTGATAAGAAATATTTAGGATTGCATGCATATTTGATCCCGTTTCTATACTCTTTCCATTTTTAGGCAAAAGAGACAATGTGCAGATACTGCAACTATTCAGATAGAAGACACATATAATTAACTAGGTCAGATCATAACAGATAAATATAGTCTCATAAAACTACACGGTAAAAAGTAGACTTAACTAGAGAATAGGTACACAAGTATTGAGGGCAAGAATGCAGAGCCGAACTAAACATATCTAGACAAACGGCACAAGAGCAAAAATCTGCAGGAAGAGGAACATAATGCCCGTTAAACTTGTTTTTCAGCTCAATATTGCGTGTCTAATTCAGATTGACTAGGGTTGCTTTAAAAATCGTGTTCTTGTTCATCGATTATTCATAATTAGTTTCCAGAATTTTAAACAAAACTTACTCATCTTCTCCGTTAAGAATTCACTTATATGTTATATGCTTCCGAAGATAAATTCTAATCGCCATATTTATCTACAACTACATTTTAACCTAGTTCTGCTTAGTCTCGCTCAAATTAATAGTCTAGCCAGAGATGACGTTATCTCTGGTCTAGCTTTGTATTTATTGTATTCTTATTGCCTAGGCAATAATGTAAATGTAGCTAGTAAATGTAGCCTAAATAGACTTGCTCGCGTAGAGTTGTATGCCTATACCTGATTGTCTAGTCTTGTCTGTCTAGATTTATCTGCCTAGTCTTCTCTTGTATATCTTGACTTGTCTGTCCAGTCTAGTCTTGCCTGTCAAGACTTGTGTGTCTAGTCTTGCCTATCAAGTCTTCCCTGTCTACTCTTGTCTGTCTAATATTGACTGTCTAGTCTTGTCTATCTAGTCTTATCTGCCTACTCCTATCTGACTGGTCTTATCTGTCTGGTCTTGTCTGTCTAGTCTTGCCTGTCTAGTCTTGTCTTGTCAGTGTAGATCTATCTACATATATATATATATATATATATATATATATATATATATATATATATATACATATATATATATATATATATATATATATATATATATGTAGTCCAGACTACATATAGACAAGGATAGTCTGGATCTGATGCCCTTCCGATGTTGTGTAGGAACTCCTTAAAGCGCAAGACTAAAACATGCTTAAAACAGACAAGGCTAGACCGAAAAGACTAGACCGTCCCGACTACATATAGACATATATATATATATATATATATATATATATATATATATATATATATATGTCTATATAGGAACTCCTATATAGGAACTCCTTAAAGCACAAGACTAAAACAGACTTAAAACAGACAAGACTGGACAGACAAAGCTAGACTGAGAAGACAAGACCGTCCAGACTACATATAGACAAGGATAGTCTGGATCTGATGCCCTTCCGATGTTGTGTAGGAACTCCTTAAAGCGCAAGACTAAAACATGCTTAAAACAGACAAGGCTAGACCGAAAAGACTAGACCGTCCCGACTACATATAGACATATATATATATATATATATATATATATATATATATATATATATATATATATATATATATATATATATAAAGGGCCGCGTACTGGTGGGATAATGAAATTGCCAGCACGAGGGCTAAATGTATTTCGGCAAGAAGAAAAAGCCAACGACAACAAGCTAAAACAGGCGGGCACGAGAACTTGAATGGTCTGAAAGAGGCATACAAGATATTTAAGAAACAGTTACGCAACCTAATAAGTAAAGCAAAAACGGACCATTGTAGAAAACGTTGTGAGGATCTCGACGAGGATATATGGGGAGACGCGTTCCAAACCTGCAAAAAAAGGCTCAAAATCCAACACCCATGGGGACGATGGACAACGATGGAGAGAACATTACAAGTGGTTAAAGTCCTATTTCCACGTCAAGAACCCTTTGTCTGGAACTAACCCAAAGTGACCGAAGTACCACTATTCAAAGAAGAGGAACTAGTAAATGCTACGAACCGTATACGAAACGGAAAATCCCCAGGACTACACAGCGTGCCACCCGAAGTTGTCAAAACCACCGCACAGCAAGAATCTACGTTTATGCTAGAAGTTATGAACAGTCTGCTGCTTGCTGGAAATTTTCCAGACAAGTGGAAACGCGCAAGATTAGTTCTTCTAAATAAAGGAGATAAGCTGATTAGTCAACCATCGTTTTACAGGCGTCTATGCTTGTTAGACGTAGCAGGAAAACTGCGGGAAGCACTTCTACTCTCAAGATTACAAAAGGAATTAGATACCAGAATTGGATTATCCAACAGACAGTATGGATTTAGAAAAGGCAGGTCCACTACGGATGCAGTAAATGCAGTACTTAAGATCGCACAGAAGGCAAGAGCAGGTACATCAAGAACCAGAAAAATCTGCGCGTTAATAACTTTTGATGTGCAAAATGCTATCAAAACTGCTAGCTAAGAACTTATAATGGGTTAACTGACAAAGAGACGCATAGCTCCATACCTGCTGCGTATGTTAAGAGCTACCTTAAAAACAGAAAACTGATACTGCAAGCTCAAGGCAAGACGGTAGAAGTGGAAGTCAGTTGTGGGGTTCCTCAGGACTTAATTATGGGCCCCACATTATAGAATGTCCTATATGACGACATTCTGACATTAAAGTGCCAGAGGGTGCCACACTCATTGAATTTGCGGACCATTTAATTAAAAAAATGAACAGGTGAGAAGGCAAACTGCCAACCATAGTATTACTGAAATAAAATTAAAACTGGCACCTGAGAACTGCTGACTGGACAACGAAGACAAGACTATTGCCAATAAAATTTAAAGTGGGCGAAATAGAGATAATCCCAAAACAGTAGATGAAATACTTAAGACTTATAATTGACAAAGGACTTACTTTCGCTGCACATCTCTCAGATGCTGCAGGAAAAGGAATAAAAACACTGGGTACTATAGAACAACTAAGGCCACATCTTCTGCCTGTGTGGTCCTTCACATGCATTAGCTAGATGGCCTGGTTCCCAGCATTTATAGCACCTTTCTAGGTCGATTGTATCCCTCACTCTGCAGTTGATCCATCCAACCTTTATATAGCCCCTGTCTATTAGCATTTTCGTTTGATTTTTTGGTAGTGCCATGGTGACTACCTCCCTATCTCCATACGTTTGATTTTTTGGTAGTGCCACGGTGACTACCTGCCTATCTCCATAGGCAGGTCTGATGTTTTTTTTTAATTTTTATTGATCCTTCGATATTACCGAACTCAGATCTTAACGCCTCCTCTCGTGTCGTTACAGCATCTAGATCTTTAATATTCACAACGGTGTCCAAGTTTCTGATTTCTATCTGCGGCAGTTTATTTGGCATTATTTCCATTAGATTGTTTGCACTACCCTCTTTTAGTTCAACTAAGAGCTCTCCGCGTTTAGTCTGCCTTATTCCCGCTAGCTTGACTCTTATGATTCGGGGTCAACTTCTTTTTTGACTACCTTAAGGAGCTCGGCATATGTTTTCCCTTTGATTTTAGAAATACATCTCTTTTTAGAAATACCCTCTTTTGGGGTTTTCTCTCGCTTTTCTATACGATATTGCTTTTGGCTGTGGGCTTCTGTCCATTTTGGTTCTGTTTTCACTTGTTTTGTATAATTTCCGATCTGCTGCTGCTAGGTATTTGGGTGTGCATGTTCTTACGTCGACTTCTGATTTTACAAATGTATATTCTATCTTTTTTTTATGGCAGACCATTCTGCCGCCGAGGATTTCACGAATGCCAGTTGCTTCCTGTCATGTTTTTCCAGCAGTTGTTTCAATTGTTGTAGGCTGCGGAAGGTCTGTTCTGAGCTCATGGTTTCTTCTGTTTGTTCATCATGCGATTTTCTTACTACAAGGTGATATATGTACCTATTTGTAGTTTCGATGTCACCATTTTCGGTTAGTACTACTACAGAGTGTCTAAAGTAGACTACATTTCCAGGGTTCTTGTTTTGCAATCCTTGTTCGGTGGGCCTCGTGTACGTGCTTCAAAGCAGGTGTGGTACTCCTTTATCAGGACGCATGTCGTTAGCCACACACCAAATCAAGTCCCAGTCCATCGGCGCTCTCAGCGGGTTCCCTGTGTCTTCCTTTACTCGTCTATATACTGATGGAGGCCAGTTTTTTTTGGAGACTTCTTGGAACTCTTGGTAGGAATTTCCTCTATCTATTTTATTCCGTAGTTCTTCTAGTGCTATCATTTCTACTTTTATATTTTCTGTTTGTACAGGGCCAGTTGTGTGTGTGCAGGGCCAGCGTTCAGTTTGTGTGCTTCCTTCGCAAGTGTCTTTTGTAAGTGTTTCCTGTGTCTTTTTGTACATCTTACTCATTTTGTCGGATAGAGTCCACAGTTCCTCTGCCGATCTTCTTATGTCCGCCTTGGAATCTGTGTCTTTCACGAGCCATCTCAGCTTGAGCTCTTGCAGTTATTTTTCTTATTACTGCTCTTTCTCGTTATCTGTGTTCTGTTGCTGTCCGCATTTTGCGACTCGTTCTCTTTTCGCAGATTGTTCGCTTAGAGAATCGTTACCCGAAACATCGCCCGGTACTGTGGAAATGTTCCCGGTAGTCCCTGTAAAGGATGCTGATCTTCTAATCGGTTAGCAGACGGTTCCCTTTTTCGTGCCGTTTCATTGCTGCGCGGGCTCCTTTATTTTCGTCGGAGTTGTCTTCAGAGTTTCCCTTTTTTGAAGCGGATTATATCCCGCCAGTTTGTTTCTCGTCTCTTCTGTGTCTTCCATTGTTAAAACCAGGTGCAAAAGTTTTTTATTTTAATTAACGATTTATTTTGTAAAATCAATCACAACAGAAAAAATGCATTTAGTCTAGTCTGTCTAGTCTTTTCTGTCTAGTCTTGTATGTCTAGTATTGTCTGTCTAGCCTTTTCTGTCTAGTCTCTCTACTCTTGTTGGACTGGCCTTGTCTGTCTGGTCTGGTCTGTATGGTCTAGTACAGAGGTCGGCAACCCTATGAAACGGGAGAGCCAACAGTTATAATACAAAATTTCCCAATTTTTAAAGAGCCACTAAAAGTTTATTATTTTATATTTCCATTTGCTTACTTATAGAATAGTAATATCAATGTGAGCTTTGCATTCCATTTTGAAAGTTTGGTTCAATCTGGCTCATAACTTGAGTTTGAAGCACGACTCTAGATTTTTATTTGTTAATTGACTTCTTACTTTACTTTTTATTATTTTCGTGCAAGAAAACGCTTGCTCGCACAAATATGTCCACCCGGAGATAGTCAGCACACCAAATGCTAACTTTTTCATCTGACTATAGCATTCTAGAAGACTATTCTATATGCTGAATAGAAGTGCCTCGATTCGAGGCATTTCTACTAGAGCTATCCACTTGTGCTGCGCGAATTTCATGCATTTTCTCTAACTTGCTCTTGAGTTTTGTGAGCTTGCCACTCCAGAAGTCTTTTCTTTCCTGATCCAAAAATTTCATTTGAAGAGATCCAGCATCAATTCCAAATGGTTAGGTATCTCATTTGTATTTGTGTTGAGAGAATATACTATGGACGCAAGAGTAGGTTTGTTTCTTTTGAATTGCTTGAATCTCTGTATTTCATTTTTTATAGATACGCTGAAGTAACTCGTTTAAATAGATGCATTGTTTTTTTCGCGATATTGCTTCAGAAGGTATGGTCAAGTACAAAGCAAAATGTTTCAATACGTCACCTTTGAAAAATCATCCTACTTTATTGTGCAGAAGTAGATCAGAATACTGGCTCCCTATATCTTTAAGGAATTGTTTAAATTGGCGATGGTAGAGTGCTTTTGTCATGATGTGGCAAATAATCTTAGTTACCAAGTTCATGACCTCAACTATCTCGCACAGAAATATTTTGGCACAAAACGCCTCTTGATGAATTATGCAGTAAAACGTTAGAATGTCGTGGTTTCATTTTTCTGAAGAATCAGTGTTAATCCTCTATTTATTATTTGCATACTACTTACTGGCTTCATCAGCCAATATGGAAACGATTTTATTTAAAATGATTCCATAGTCTTTCAGGTATTTGTGCACAACATCTTATATCTTCCCCACGAGTTTGCCCTGAAAGCGGTTGCAATCCTAGCAGTTCTTCTTTTGAATCTTGCGGCGACTTATACCTGACGAAAAGGGCCGGAAACTTGTGCCGTTTCTTTAATGCCGCAAGACTCATCTATAGCAAGTAATAAGACAGATGCCAGTTGAATATCTTCCACTAGCATATGTGTAACATTTGAAGACATCTGAGCTGTTCTATCTTGTACTATTTTAGCAGATAATGGAAAATGTTTGAATTTTCCTTGATTTCTGCTTTGTTTTTGAAATCATGAAACAGTTCTTCAGATATACGTATGAAACTATCTTTTTCTACAGATACTAAGCTTCCCCGATTTACATTATTTGGATTTATTTGTTTGCGCCCAGTTACTTAGCATAGAACTTTTAAACTTTTGTTTTTGAAACTCTTCAACAGCTATTTTTTCGTGCTTTACTCGCTGAATATTTACCAGCGAAATGGATATGTTTTGTAGTGAAGTGTCTCTCCAAATTTTACTTCTTTTTGTGTACGAGTTTCTCGTGGTAAAGGAGACAAGTCGAAAGCTTATCTAAGTTGCATATGAACGCGAACGACACCCAACCCCCATTGTCTTCTTCGAAAGAGAATGAGCAATGAAATGAAATCTGAATTTGATTTCATGCAGTAAGATTTGTAACAGACAATGTGAAGAAAAGTAGCAGGTTCAATAAACGAAATTAATTTCATATAATCGATTACAGGGTTTTAAGGGTTTCTGTAATAAAATAATTAATTCTTGCTTCTGGAGGTGGAGAGCCGTAGTTTTACATCGAAAGAGCCGCATGTGGCTCGCGAGCCGCAAGTTGCCGACCCCTGGTCTAGTATGTCACGTCTCTCTAAGCTTTTTCTCTCTAGTCTTCTCTGCCTAGTCTTGTCTGCTTAGTCTTATCTGTCTAGTCTTGTCAGTCTAATCTTGTCTGTCTAGACTTGTCTGTATAGTCTTGTTTGTCTAGTCTTGTGTGTCTATTTCGTCTGTCTATTATTTTCTGTCTAATTTTGTGTGACTGAATTACTCGTCTTGTGTGTCTAGTTCTGTTTATGTAGTCTTGTTTTTTCTGGTTTTGTTAGCTTAGTCTTCCATATCTAATCATGTCTGTCTACTCTTATCTAGTCTATTCGTGTATTTTTTGCCTTATCTATCAAGCGTGATGTATCAGGTCTAGACAGGCAACTATTTTAGTCGAGTTTAGTTTACTTGGTTTAGTCAATCTATTTTGCTAATTTCCTTGTACTTTTATACTTCAATAATTTCGCATTTGCTTGCTTTCATATTTTAAATTTTCTTTTACCGAATGTTATTGATTGCATTTTGCCTTTCTATCTATTTCTTCCAGTTTTGTTAAATAATGCCTTGTACCTTCTACTAATAACCTACGAAGACAACATATATGAAATTGAAGTTAACTAATGCAATAATTTCTCAATTACTCATATATGTATTTGCTGTAGTCTTATCCGGTCTATTCAGTTTATTCTATCTAGTCTGCTTTATCTAGTTTTATATACAAAGTTTTGTTTATCTAGTTTTGTCTGTCCATTCATTCGTATTTTTCCTAGTCTTTCTGATCTTGTTTGTCTACTGTATCATGGTTAATATTTTCTGTCTAGTCTTGTAGGTGAAGTCTGATTTAGTTAACCCTGTATGTTTAGTCTTATATGACTATATAGTCTGGTTCGCCTTATCTTGTCTGCCTAGTCTTCTCTGTCTAGTCTCACCGAATTAGAATGCGATCAAAATTGGATAGTCTTGACCTCTATATTAATTTTATTATATAAATTTAAATATATTAAAATTTATGGAGTGCGTTGTAAAGTTTTTATATAAAATATCAAGAGATTATGTAAATTATTTTGAATGAAATTGCGATTTTATGTATAATAACAGAAAACTCGCACTTCTGTTAAACATACATTATTCACACAAACTTAATACATTATTACAAATGGAGATGCGCAACCAAATGCTGTAATTTACATAATGTGCAGTGGTATAAAGAAGCAATTGGGAGAAAATCGTTGCGCAAACTATAGATCTATAAAAAAAACGTTTTTTAATAATTTGATATAGGAACGGTGTGAACAGATTTACTCCAAACGTTTGTTTGTGTGAAAATAATTTGTCGTGTAATAAAATCGGTTCGGTGTTTACTTTGGCCGACGGCGAAATTGCGTCTGCACGCAAAACGAAAAAATCCTCACTAAAAATAAGTAAAACTTTTCTACGAGGAAATCTGGGACGTGTTTACGCCCGTTAATTATTACTCAAACTCAAATTTCACCTACCATTATTATCACATTTTTTCTGCGTTCGTAATTTATGTGCTTCGTTTAAATATAGAAGAACTTTTCACCGTAATCGCCCCCCGAAAATATAACACTCCATGTGTTCGTCTCGAGGTTTCTATAAATAAGATCGGCCTGCGTTTCCATCCAGAACATAATCCTACGGGCAGACCGAACTAATTTCAGACACTATTCTTTGTGTCAAAGCTAGTTTTCGTTTAAAAAATATTTTCCCTCTGGCACCTTCTAAATTTAATACCATTAATATGTTAGGATGATTGAGTACAAGAGTAATACAAACCCACTACACACATCAAAAATTCAGATTAATTACCAAAACTTAAATAAGACTGGACAGACAAGACTAGGCGGGAAAGACTAGACAGAAGTGACTAGACTAGACAGACAAGACTAGAAAGACTAGACTGGACAGGCAATGCTAAACAGATAAGACTGGACAGACAAGGCTAGACAGACAAGACACACAAGACCAAACAGTGCTACATTAATAGCCTATAAACAAGTATTAAGTACCCGATAATTTATGTATTGCATTCAAGATTTTTTTTCGATTTCGTCGTCGATGAGCGGAATTAGATGAGAACTATTTCGCCGAGGGGGCGACAAAGTCGTTAGGAGCGTGAAAAAAAAACGAAGAAAAAAACTTTTTCACCCCCCTCGAAGCGTCTTGGTCAAATTTAAAACTTTCATTTCCTGCCGTCTGTAAAGCATCTTTATTGTCGAACTCTCGCACTTTACGAACCAAATTTCGCCCCCAACCACTCGCTCGCCTCAAACTCACATTCAACTATTTCCTACAAGCATTTCAAACGACGAGCATTCCTATTCAAAAATCCCAACAACATATTTATCACTACGAACTAAATACTAGAAACTAGCGCATCAGTTGAAACAAGGAAATAGAATGAAAGGGCCAAATTTATTAGACCCGCTTCAGGTCTTTTTGAAATTGGTTGTATTTTTGGAGAATAATAAATCTGTTGCATCAGTTAATTTCAATTCCTTGATGATCTTGTTTTCGATGGAATTTCTTGCAATTTTATTTGGGCAATTATTTTGTTTCTGTTCGGCCGTGGCTTGTTAGTGGCGAATTGAGGCGAATAAATGATTGGGGCGAAATTAATAAACGACAAGAAGACGGAGTTGCATCTCGCGGTCCCTCTCCATCACATCGTTCAAACCTGCGTTTATTGCTACTTGCAAATATATTAATTGGTTTACTAAGGAATGAAGTTAAAATGAAATAAATTTATGTCTGTCAAGTTGGTAATAAACAACTTCTAAAAAAATTAAATTTTGTTTTTGTTATATCTCAAAGATAATAAAGAAAATAACTTAAAATAAACGAAATTTAAAGAAATGTTTTAAACAATGCCTGCAGAAAATTAAATTTACTATAAGAAATCTTGTTACCTAGTGGCTTTCTTTCCGTCAAGTTGGTAGTAATTAACCTTGAAACGAAGACAAAACCTTCTTGATGACTAGATAGATTACTAATCAGACAATACAAGTCACGCAAGACATTACACAGTTTAAGTTTCAAATCGATTTCTGAAACAAAGTAGGTTTTTTTTCTTGTTGTAACTACGGCCCATTTTTACCGGCACTGCATAAAATTTCATGCGGCAGTTTACTAAAATAACAGTTATATATTTCAGCGAAGAGCAATCAGCGAAGACTGACATTGGAGATTAAGGCCCGTCAAATCCGGTTGCTCCACACCCTCGTCAACAAAGACTTATTTATGCCCTTTTTAATCACCACTCCAAACACACACACTCCTATATATATATATATATATATATATATATATATATATATATATATATATATATATATAAATATTTGTATATGTAAAGTATGGAGTTGACCAACACCGTGATTTCATTACTACATAGGTCTGGTTGCTTGTTCTTGCTTGTTTTATGGCGCTATTAGAGTCTCGTCCTTCCTTTCCATTTTAAATAGATGTCGCGGGTATTCTGCGTACACAGTCCATACATATTTACTGGAAACTATTCCAATTAAGCAACTTCATATCTATTCCGGAATATTTATACGCGGATGCCTCGTATGTTTCCTCCCAGAACGTTCTCACAATTATTTCCGATTTTTTTACAATTACTGAATTGCCGAATATTTCAGAAATTAAACTAGCTGGTCACAGCCTATACTTCTTTTCACAATCAAGTCGTATTATAGTAGTTTCGTGTTTGCTACAGCTTTATAATTAAGGAAATAGCATTACTTGTCATGCCTCGCCTAGTTTCCTTCACTAAGCCTAGTCTTGTCTGCCAAGTGTTGATTTTCTAAACTAGGCTATCTTACCTTGTCTGACTAATAATATTATACCTTGTCTTATTATGTCCTTCTTATCTAATATATCAGGCCTGGTCTATGTTGCCTTGACGTGTAGCTATGTTCTATTCCTGTTTACTTAGTGTTGAAAATCAAGTTTGCTAAATTTCTCTTACCTTCTACGAAGTTTTGTTTTAATTTCTGGCTTGTTTTCCCTTTAATCTCCTCCACCAGATTTTGTTTATTACATGTTGCATTTCCTTCTGATCCTTGCATACTTTCTGTTAATAGAGTAAGGCAAGATCTATGAAATTAGAGTTAATCAATGTTATAATCTGCAACATTACTCAATTAGCTTGTTGATAGAATTTTGTCCGGTCTCTTTAACTAAGTATATGAAGTCCAGTTTTATTCACCAGGTTTTGTTTTTCTAGTTTTGTCTATCCATACTTATTTGTTGAACCTAGTGTATCTGTTCTTTTTGTCTACTATTGTATTCTCATGGTTATTTTAAGATTGGTTTACCTAATCTTATCCTTCTAGTATTGTCTGCCGAATATTGTTTGTCTAATCTTTTCTATCTAGTCTTGTCTATCCAGTCTTGTCTGTCTAGTATGGTCTACGACAGGTGGTGCAATAAAAGAACAATTATAGAGGCAGATTTGGTAAGAAGTTAATGGTGACTACTTCATTGAAAGTATGTTACAATCAGAAGAAAGTTGAAACAACATAAAAACAATTATTGACGACATAATAGACTAAAACCGATGATAAAAGAATAGAATAGGTAGCCCAACCACAAAACGAATAGTAAATAGATAAACGATATTCCCAAAAGTTACAACTTACGTTTTACAGTTCAAAGATATGGTGAGCCCATGTGATCTTGAACTGGCTTAAATTTGGCAGTAATAGAAGTACAATAGCGGTGTCTTTGGAATGTTACAAACACAAAAGTATTGTCCGTCTAGCTTTCTCTCTAGTATTATCTGAATAGTCTTCTCTGTCTAGTATTGTCTGTCTAGTATAGACTAGTCTAGTCTGTCAAGTTCGCCCAGAACATAATTCCAAATCTCAAACATGATTGAAAATTGGCGAAGTACACCATCCTCAAGATATCCGCGTCTAAATATCTACTCAATAATCTTAGTGCATAAACTGTTTTACTTGTTTCATTGAGAGTTTCATTGAGAGTTTATCACTCATAATCTAATATGAGTAGACCAATCTAAGTTTTTGTATAGGTGTATTCCCAACACCCTCGCAGAGTTTTGGATTTTGATTGCCTCGTGTTCAATTTGAAATTCTGTTGGGAAGCTGATTGTACATCTTTTGATTGCAATATAATTGCATTGGTCTTATCTTTGTTCACAATTACATGGTTTTCAGCAAACCACTCTAACACGAGACTTAAAACAAGATTCACGTTATGAGAAATGTCCTCCTTACTTTAGTTTGATATGAAGATGGTAGTATCATCTGCATAATTTATAATGGTATGACGAGGGGCCGCACGAATCTGGTACAAATCATTAATAAAGATAAAGAATAAAAGTGGACCAAAGGTACTTCCTTGTGGGATACCCACGTTTAATACCCTAGGAGGTGATTTATATATTCCAGATGGGAAAATTAAATTAGTAATAAATATTCTATTAGACAGAAATGATTTAAACCAGTCCAATGCGACTCCTCGTATTCCATAAAGCAATAATTTTTCAAACAGTAAGTCATGGTCCACTAGGTCGTAAGCTTTGCAGAGATCCAAAAACTTAACAACAGGTATGTTTTTAGCTTCTAGATCCTCACTTACCGTCCGAATAAACTGGAAGCTTGCATTGTCCGTATCCCTTCCTTCAAGGAATCCATGCTGATTTTGGTTTATTATATGACATTTAGTTTACAAGGATTACAAGGAATACAAGCGAATACAAGGACCCTCGAAGATACAAGCTTTTCGCATATCTTAGAGAAGGCTGATAAGAGGCAGATGGGTCTGCAGTTTCCAATGTCAGATTTATCCCCAGATTTGTAAATCGGCTTGGTGTATAGGATTTGGTAAATTGTCTTGTCTATCTAGCAACGATATTGTCTCAATTGTCTTCTCTGTCTAGCATTGTCTGCCCAGTCTTGTCTGTCTAGTCCTGTCTGTCTAGTCTTGACTGTCTAGTCTTGACTGTCTACTCTTGTCAGTCTAGTCCTGTCTGCCTAGTCTAGTGTGTCTGGTTTTGACCCTTTAGTCTTATCTGTCTGGTCTTGTCTGCCTGGTCTTGTCTCCTAGTCTGGTCTGTCTGGTCTTGTCTTCTTGTCCGTCTCTCTGGTCTTGTATGACTAGTCTTGTCTGTCTAGACTAGACAGTGTGTCTAGTCTGTCTAGTCTTATCTGTCTAATTTTCTCTAGTCTCGTCTGTCTAGTCTTATAATAATAATAATAATAATAATAATAATAATAATAATAATAATAATAATAATAATAATAATAATAATAATAATAATAATAATAATAATAATAATAATAATAATAATAATAATAATAATAATAATAATAATAATAATAATAATAATAATAATAATAATAATAATAATAATAATAATAATAATAATAATAATAATAATAATAATAATAATAATAATAATAATAATAATAATAATAATAATAATAATAATAATAATAATAATAATAATAATAATAATAATAATAATAATAATAATAATAATAATAATAATAATAATAATAATAATAATAATAATAATAATAATAATAATAATAATAATAATAATAATAATAATAATAATAATAATAATAATAATAATAATAATAATAATAATAATAATAATAATAATAATAATAATAATAATAATAATAATAATAATAATAATAATAATAATAATAATAATAATAATAATAATAATAATAATAATAATAATAATAATAATAATAATAATAATAATAATAATAATAATAATAATAATAATAATAATAATAATAAATAATAATAATAATAATAATAATAATAATAATAATAATAATAATAATAATAATAATAATAATAATAATAATAATAATAATAATAATAATAATAATAATAATAATAATAATAATAATAATAATAATAATAATAATAATAATAATAATAATAATAATAATAATAATAATAATAATAATAATAATAATAATAATAATAATAATAATAATAATAATAATAATAATAATAATAATAATAATAATAATAATAATAATAATAATAATAAAATAATAATAATAATAATAATAATAATAATAATAATAATAATAATAATAATAATAATAATAATAATAATAATAATAATAATAATAATAATAATAATAATAATAATAATAATAATAATAATAATAATAATAATAATAATAATAATAATAATAATAATAATAATAATAATAATAATAATAATAATAATAATAATAATAATAATAATAATAATAATAATAATAATAATAATAATAATAATAATAATAATAATAATAATAATAATAATAA
>CALYMW010000503.1:0-87126 GCA_944588485.1 Phosphuga atrata
GGTCTGCCTAATCTTGTTTATTTAATTTTGTCTGTCTAGTCCTAAATTATTATATAGAAATGGCATAAAAGGGCACAAAATAGAGAAAATAGTATAAAAAAGTCGTTCATAAGCCGTAAGTGTTGTCTTTTGTTTTTGAAGTATTTTCTATATAGTCTTGTTTGTATATAATAAATATCTATTGTAGTAAAATTAATAGAAAACGGGGAGTAAAAGGTTGGCATTATCGATTGTCGAGTTCCATTTTGGAGTCTCAAAAAGTAGCTTTTCCCTTATATCTACATACTAGAGTGCAATTCAAACAACGGCGTCGCCCAGCGATTTAGTGCGCGTCTGGGAGCATCGGCGACAAGCTCGGCTAGTCTTGCCCGACTGTCTCCTGGTAAGATGCAGCTTTCAATTTAGCTAATGACGTTTCATCGACTGTCACGAGCACACGTGGAATGCACGGCGAATCGCGATTTAGCGAAATAAAGGTGTGCTGACTATTAAAATGCAAGGATAAAATGCGTCGGTACGTCCGTCTGTGTGTGTGTGTACACGTTCGTGTAACGAGACTTGCTCTAAATACGAACGTTTAATTATATATTTCGCTTTATGCAATGCCTTTGCATTTCAAATAAGAGACAAGAATTCAGTTTAATTGCATTAAAAGTTGTCAACTATATTTATGCACTGCGCTCGCTCGCTTAATCAGCAATTTGTACTTGTTTACTATTCTATGCTAAAATCCCGAGTTTCGTTTCCTTTTTCCCCCTTTTTTCTTATTCTTCCTTTAAATAACACAACCGTACTCCTTTACAAGACTAGACAGACAAGACTAGACAGACAAGACTAGACAGACAAGACTAGACAGACAAGACTAGACAGACAAGACTAGACAGACAAGACTAGACAGACAAGACTAGACAGACAAGACTAGACAGACAAGACTAGACAGACAAGACTAGACAGACAAGACTAGACAGACAAGACTAGACAGACAAGACTAGACAGACAAGACTAGACAGACAAGACTAGACAGACAAGACTAGACAGACAAGACTAGACAGACAAGACTAGACAGACAAGACTAGACAGACAAGACTAGACAGACAAGACTAGACAGACAAGACTAGACAGACAAGACTAGACAGACAAGACTAGACAGACAAGACTAGACAGACAAGACTAGACAGACAAGACTAGACAGACAAGACTAGACAGACAAGACTAGACAGACAAGACTAGACAGACAAGACTAGACAGACAAGACTAGACAGACAAGACTAGACAGACAAGACTAGACAGACAAGACTAGACAGACAAGACTAGACAGACAAGACTAGACAGACAAGACTAGACAGACAAGACTAGACAGACAAGACTAGACAGACAAGACTAGACAGACAAGACTAGACAGACAAGACTAGACAGACAAGACTAGACAGACAAGACTAGACAGACAAGACTAGACAGACAAGACTAGACAGACAAGACTAGACAGACAAGACTAGACAGACAAGACTAGACAGACAAGACTAGACAGACAAGACTAGACAGACAAGACTAGACAGACAAGACTAGACAGACAAGACTAGACAGACAAGACTAGACAGACAAGACTAGACAGACAAGACTAGACAGACAAGACTAGACAGACAAGACTAGACAGACAAGACTAGACAGACAAGACTAGACAGACAAGACTAGACAGACAAGACTAGACAGACAAGACTAGACAGACAAGACTAGACAGACAAGACTAGACAGACAAGACTAGACAGACAAGACTAGACAGACAAGACTAGACAGACAAGACTAGACAGACAAGACTAGACAGACAAGACTAGACAGACAAGACTAGACAGACAAGACTAGACAGACAAGACTAGACAGACAAGACTAGACAGACAAGACTAGACAGACAAGACTAGACAGACAAGACTAGACAGACAAGACTAGACAGACAAGACTAGACAGACAAGACTAGACAGACAAGACTAGACAGACAAGACTAGACAGACAAGACTAGACAGACAAGACTAGACAGACAAGACTAGACAGACAAGACTAGACAGACAAGACTAGACAGACAAGACTAGACAGACAAGACTAGACAGACAAGACTAGACAGACAAGACTAGACAGACAAGACTAGACAGACAAGACTAGACAGACAAGACTAGACAGACAAGACTAGACAGACAAGACTAGACAGACAAGACTAGACAGACAAGACTAGACAGACAAGACTAGACAGACAAGACTAGACAGACAAGACTAGACAGACAAGACTAGACAGACAAGACTAGACAGACAAGACTAGACAGACAAGACTAGACAGACAAGACTAGACAGACAAGACTAGACAGACAAGACTAGACAGACAAGACTAGACAGACAAGACTAGACAGACAAGACTAGACAGACAAGACTAGACAGACAAGACTAGACAGACAAGACTAGACAGACAAGACTAGACAGACAAGACTAGACAGACAAGACTAGACAGACAAGACTAGACAGACAAGACTAGACAGACAAGACTAGACAGACAAGACTAGACAGACAAGACTAGACAGACAAGACTAGACAGACAAGACTAGACAGACAAGACTAGACAGACAAGACTAGACAGACAAGACTAGACAGACAAGACTAGACAGACAAGACTAGACAGACAAGACTAGACAGACAAGACTAGACAGACAAGACTAGACAGACAAGACTAGACAGACAAGACTAGACAGACAAGACTAGACAGACAAGACTAGACAGACAAGACTAGACAGACAAGACTAGACAGACAAGACTAGACAGACAAGACTAGACAGACAAGACTAGACAGACAAGACTAGACAGACAAGACTAGACAGACAAGACTAGACAGACAAGACTAGACAGACAAGACTAGACAGACAAGACTAGACAGACAAGACTAGACAGACAAGACTAGACAGACAAGACTAGACAGACAAGACTAGACAGACAAGACTAGACAGACAAGACTAGACAGACAAGACTAGACAGACAAGACTAGACAGACAAGACTAGACAGACAAGACTAGACAGACAAGACTAGACAGACAAGACTAGACAGACAAGACTAGACAGACAAGACTAGACAGACAAGACTAGACAGACAAGACTAGACAGACAAGACTAGACAGACAAGACTAGACAGACAAGACTAGACAGACAAGACTAGACAGACAAGACTAGACAGACAAGACTAGACAGACAAGACTAGACAGACAAGACTAGACAGACAAGACTAGACAGACAAGACTAGACAGACAAGACTAGACAGACAAGACTAGACAGACAAGACTAGACAGACAAGACTAGACAGACAAGACTAGACAGACAAGACTAGACAGACAAGACTAGACAGACAAGACTAGACAGACAAGACTAGACAGACAAGACTAGACAGACAAGACTAGACAGACAAGACTAGACAGACAAGACTAGACAGACAAGACTAGACAGACAAGACTAGACAGACAAGACTAGACAGACAAGACTAGACAGACAAGACTAGACAGACAAGACTAGACAGACAAGACTAGACAGACAAGACTAGACAGACAAGACTAGACAGACAAGACTAGACAGACAAGACTAGACAGACAAGACTAGACAGACAAGACTAGACAGACAAGACTAGACAGACAAGACTAGACAGACAAGACTAGACAGACAAGACTAGACAGACAAGACTAGACAGACAAGACTAGACAGACAAGACTAGACAGACAAGACTAGACAGACAAGACTAGACAGACAAGACTAGACAGACAAGACTAGACAGACAAGACTAGACAGACAAGACTAGACAGACAAGACTAGACAGACAAGACTAGACAGACAAGACTAGACAGACAAGACTAGACAGACAAGACTAGACAGACAAGACTAGACAGACAAGACTAGACAGACAAGACTAGACAGACAAGACTAGACAGACAAGACTAGACAGACAAGACTAGACAGACAAGACTAGACAGACAAGACTAGACAGACAAGACTAGACAGACAAGACTAGACAGACAAGACTAGACAGACAAGACTAGACAGACAAGACTAGACAGACAAGACTAGACAGACAAGACTAGACAGACAAGACTAGACAGACAAGACTAGACAGACAAGACTAGACAGACAAGACTAGACAGACAAGACTAGACAGACAAGACTAGACAGACAAGACTAGACAGACAAGACTAGACAGACAAGACTAGACAGACAAGACTAGACAGACAAGACTAGACAGACAAGACTAGACAGACAAGACTAGACAGACAAGACTAGACAGACAAGACTAGACAGACAAGACTAGACAGACAAGACTAGACAGACAAGACTAGACAGACAAGACTAGACAGACAAGACTAGACAGACAAGACTAGACAGACAAGACTAGACAGACAAGACTAGACAGACAAGACTAGACAGACAAGACTAGACAGACAAGACTAGACAGACAAGACTAGACAGACAAGACTAGACAGACAAGACTAGACAGACAAGACTAGACAGACAAGACTAGACAGACAAGACTAGACAGACAAGACTAGACAGACAAGACTAGACAGACAAGACTAGACAGACAAGACTAGACAGACAAGACTAGACAGACAAGACTAGACAGACAAGACTAGACAGACAAGACTAGACAGACAAGACTAGACAGACAAGACTAGACAGACAAGACTAGACAGACAAGACTAGACAGACAAGACTAGACAGACAAGACTAGACAGACAAGACTAGACAGACAAGACTAGACAGACAAGACTAGACAGACAAGACTAGACAGACAAGACTAGACAGACAAGACTAGACAGACAAGACTAGACAGACAAGACTAGACAGACAAGACTAGACAGACAAGACTAGACAGACAAGACTAGACAGACAAGACTAGACAGACAAGACTAGACAGACAAGACTAGACAGACAAGACTAGACAGACAAGACTAGACAGACAAGACTAGACAGACAAGACTAGACAGACAAGACTAGACAGACAAGACTAGACAGACAAGACTAGACAGACAAGACTAGACAGACAAGACTAGACAGACAAGACTAGACAGACAAGACTAGACAGACAAGACTAGACAGACAAGACTAGACAGACAAGACTAGACAGACAAGACTAGACAGACAAGACTAGACAGACAAGACTAGACAGACAAGACTAGACAGACAAGACTAGACAGACAAGACTAGACAGACAAGACTAGACAGACAAGACTAGACAGACAAGACTAGACAGACAAGACTAGACAGACAAGACTAGACAGACAAGACTAGACAGACAAGACTAGACAGACAAGACTAGACAGACAAGACTAGACAGACAAGACTAGACAGACAAGACTAGACAGACAAGACTAGACAGACAAGACTAGACAGACAAGACTAGACAGACAAGACTAGACAGACAAGACTAGACAGACAAGACTAGACAGACAAGACTAGACAGACAAGACTAGACAGACAAGACTAGACAGACAAGACTAGACAGACAAGACTAGACAGACAAGACTAGACAGACAAGACTAGACAGACAAGACTAGACAGACAAGACTAGACAGACAAGACTAGACAGACAAGACTAGACAGACAAGACTAGACAGACAAGACTAGACAGACAAGACTAGACAGACAAGACTAGACAGACAAGACTAGACAGACAAGACTAGACAGACAAGACTAGACAGACAAGACTAGACAGACAAGACTAGACAGACAAGACTAGACAGACAAGACTAGACAGACAAGACTAGACAGACAAGACTAGACAGACAAGACTAGACAGACAAGACTAGACAGACAAGACTAGACAGACAAGACTAGACAGACAAGACTAGACAGACAAGACTAGACAGACAAGACTAGACAGACAAGACTAGACAGACAAGACTAGACAGACAAGACTAGACAGACAAGACTAGACAGACAAGACTAGACAGACAAGACTAGACAGACAAGACTAGACAGACAAGACTAGACAGACAAGACTAGACAGACAAGACTAGACAGACAAGACTAGACAGACAAGACTAGACAGACAAGACTAGACAGACAAGACTAGACAGACAAGACTAGACAGACAAGACTAGACAGACAAGACTAGACAGACAAGACTAGACAGACAAGACTAGACAGACAAGACTAGACAGACAAGACTAGACAGACAAGACTAGACAGACAAGACTAGACAGACAAGACTAGACAGACAAGACTAGACAGACAAGACTAGACAGACAAGACTAGACAGACAAGACTAGACAGACAAGACTAGACAGACAAGACTAGACAGACAAGACTAGACAGACAAGACTAGACAGACAAGACTAGACAGACAAGACTAGACAGACAAGACTAGACAGACAAGACTAGACAGACAAGACTAGACAGACAAGACTAGACAGACAAGACTAGACAGACAAGACTAGACAGACAAGACTAGACAGACAAGACTAGACAGACAAGACTAGACAGACAAGACTAGACAGACAAGACTAGACAGACAAGACTAGACAGACAAGACTAGACAGACAAGACTAGACAGACAAGACTAGACAGACAAGACTAGACAGACAAGACTAGACAGACAAGACTAGACAGACAAGACTAGACAGACAAGACTAGACAGACAAGACTAGACAGACAAGACTAGACAGACAAGACTAGACAGACAAGACTAGACAGACAAGACTAGACAGACAAGACTAGACAGACAAGACTAGACAGACAAGACTAGACAGACAAGACTAGACAGACAAGACTAGACAGACAAGACTAGACAGACAAGACTAGACAGACAAGACTAGACAGACAAGACTAGACAGACAAGACTAGACAGACAAGACTAGACAGACAAGACTAGACAGACAAGACTAGACAGACAAGACTAGACAGACAAGACTAGACAGACAAGACTAGACAGACAAGACTAGACAGACAAGACTAGACAGACAAGACTAGACAGACAAGACTAGACAGACAAGACTAGACAGACAAGACTAGACAGACAAGACTAGACAGACAAGACTAGACAGACAAGACTAGACAGACAAGACTAGACAGACAAGACTAGACAGACAAGACTAGACAGACAAGACTAGACAGACAAGACTAGACAGACAAGACTAGACAGACAAGACTAGACAGACAAGACTAGACAGACAAGACTAGACAGACAAGACTAGACAGACAAGACTAGACAGACAAGACTAGACAGACAAGACTAGACAGACAAGACTAGACAGACAAGACTAGACAGACAAGACTAGACAGACAAGACTAGACAGACAAGACTAGACAGACAAGACTAGACAGACAAGACTAGACAGACAAGACTAGACAGACAAGACTAGACAGACAAGACTAGACAGACAAGACTAGACAGACAAGACTAGACAGACAAGACTAGACAGACAAGACTAGACAGACAAGACTAGACAGACAAGACTAGACAGACAAGACTAGACAGACAAGACTAGACAGACAAGACTAGACAGACAAGACTAGACAGACAAGACTAAACAGACACAAGACTAGACAGACAAGACTAGACAGACAAGACTAGACAGACAAGACTAGACAGACAAGACTAGACAGACAAGACTAGACAGACAAGACTAGACAGACAAGACTAGACAGACAAGACTAGACAGACAAGACTAGACAGACAAGACTAGACAGACAAGACTAGACAGACAAGACTAGACAGACAAGACTAGACAGACAAGACTAGACAGACAAGACTAGACAGACAAGACTAGACAGACAAGACTAGACAGACAAGACTAGACAGACAAGACTAGACAGACAAGACTAGACAGACAAGACTAGACAGACAAGACTAGACAGACAAGACTAGACAGACAAGACTAGACAGACAAGACTAGACAGACAAGACTAGACAGACAAGACTAGACAGACAAGACTAGACAGACAAGACTAGACAGACAAGACTAGACAGACAAGACTAGACAGACAAGACTAGACAGACAAGACTAGACAGACAAGACTAGACAGACAAGACTAGACAGACAAGACTAGACAGACAAGACTAGACAGACAAGACTAGACAGACAAGACTAGACAGACAAGACTAGACAGACAAGACTAGACAGACAAGACTAGACAGACAAGACTAGACAGACAAGACTAGACAGACAAGACTAGACAGACAAGACTAGACAGACAAGACTAGACAGACAAGACTAGACAGACAAGACTAGACAGACAAGACTAGACAGACAAGACTAGACAGACAAGACTAGACAGACAAGACTAGACAGACAAGACTAGACAGACAAGACTAGACAGACAAGACTAGACAGACAAGACTAGACAGACAAGACTAGACAGACAAGACTAGACAGACAAGACTAGACAGACAAGACTAGACAGACAAGACTAGACAGACAAGACTAGACAGACAAGACTAGACAGACAAGACTAGACAGACAAGACTAGACAGACAAGACTAGACAGACAAGACTAGACAGACAAGACTAGACAGACAAGACTAGACAGACAAGACTAGACAGACAAGACTAGACAGACAAGACTAGACAGACAAGACTAGACAGACAAGACTAGACAGACAAGACTAGACAGACAAGACTAGACAGACAAGACTAGACAGACAAGACTAGACAGACAAGACTAGACAGACAAGACTAGACAGACAAGACTAGACAGACAAGACTAGACAGACAAGACTAGACAGACAAGACTAGACAGACAAGACTAGACAGACAAGACTAGACAGACAAGACTAGACAGACAAGACTAGACAGACAAGACTAGACAGACAAGACTAGACAGACAAGACTAGACAGACAAGACTAGACAGACAAGACTAGACAGACAAGACTAGACAGACAAGACTAGACAGACAAGACTAGACAGACAAGACTAGACAGACAAGACTAGACAGACAAGACTAGACAGACAAGACTAGACAGACAAGACTAGACAGACAAGACTAGACAGACAAGACTAGACAGACAAGACTAGACAGACAAGACTAGACAGACAAGACTAGACAGACAAGACTAGACAGACAAGACTAGACAGACAAGACTAGACAGACAAGACTAGACAGACAAGACTAGACAGACAAGACTAGACAGACAAGACTAGACAGACAAGACTAGACAGACAAGACTAGACAGACAAGACTAGACAGACAAGACTAGACAGACAAGACTAGACAGACAAGACTAGACAGACAAGACTAGACAGACAAGACTAGACAGACAAGACTAGACAGACAAGACTAGACAGACAAGACTAGACAGACAAGACTAGACAGACAAGACTAGACAGACAAGACTAGACAGACAAGACTAGACAGACAAGACTAGACAGACAAGACTAGACAGACAAGACTAGACAGACAAGACTAGACAGACAAGACTAGACAGACAAGACTAGACAGACAAGACTAGACAGACAAGACTAGACAGACAAGACTAGACAGACAAGACTAGACAGACAAGACTAGACAGACAAGACTAGACAGACAAGACTAGACAGACAAGACTAGACAGACAAGACTAGACAGACAAGACTAGACAGACAAGACTAGACAGACAAGACTAGACAGACAAGACTAGACAGACAAGACTAGACAGACAAGACTAGACAGACAAGACTAGACAGACAAGACTAGACAGACAAGACTAGACAGACAAGACTAGACAGACAAGACTAGACAGACAAGACTAGACAGACAAGACTAGACAGACAAGACTAGACAGACAAGACTAGACAGACAAGACTAGACAGACAAGACTAGACAGACAAGACTAGACCAGACACAGACCAGACAGACAAGACTAGACAGACAAGACTAGACAGACAAGACTAGACAGACAAGACTAGACAGACAAGACTAGACAGACAAGACTAGACAGACAAGACTAGACAGACAAGACTAGACAGACAAGACTAGACAGACAAGACTAGACAGACAAGACTAGACAGACAAGACTAGACAGACAAGACTAGACAGACAAGACTAGACAGACAAGACTAGACAGACAAGACTAGACAGACAAGACTAGACAGACAAGACTAGACAGACAAGACTAGACAGACAAGACTAGACAGACAAGACTAGACAGACAAGACTAGACAGACAAGACTAGACAGACAAGACTAGACAGACAAGACTAGACAGACAAGACTAGACAGACAAGACTAGACAGACAAGACTAGACAGACAAGACTAGACAGACAAGACTAGACAGACAAGACTAGACAGACAAGACTAGACAGACAAGACTAGACAGACAAGACTAGACAGACAAGACTAGACAGACAAGACTAGACAGACAAGACTAGACAGACAAGACTAGACAGACAAGACTAGACAGACAAGACTAGACAGACAAGACTAGACAGACAAGACTAGACAGACAAGACTAGACAGACAAGACTAGACAGACAAGACTAGACAGACAAGACTAGACAGACAAGACTAGACAGACAAGACTAGACAGACAAGACTAGACAGACAAGACTAGACAGACAAGACTAGACAGACAAGACTAGACAGACAAGACTAGACAGACAAGACTAGACAGACAAGACTAGACAGACAAGACTAGACAGACAAGACTAGACAGACAAGACTAGACAGACAAGACTAGACAGACAAGACTAGACAGACAAGACTAGACAGACAAGACTAGACAGACAAGACTAGACAGACAAGACTAGACAGACAAGACTAGACAGACAAGACTAGACAGACAAGACTAGACAGACAAGACTAGACAGACAAGACTAGACAGACAAGACTAGACAGACAAGACTAGACAGACAAGACTAGACAGACAAGACTAGACAGACAAGACTAGACAGACAAGACTAGACAGACAAGACTAGACAGACAAGACTAGACAGACAAGACTAGACAGACAAGACTAGACAGACAAGACTAGACAGACAAGACTAGACAGACAAGACTAGACAGACAAGACTAGACAGACAAGACTAGACAGACAAGACTAGACAGACAAGACTAGACAGACAAGACTAGACAGACAAGACTAGACAGACAAGACTAGACAGACAAGACTAGACAGACAAGACTAGACAGACAAGACTAGACAGACAAGACTAGACAGACAAGACTAGACAGACAAGACTAGACAGACAAGACTAGACAGACAAGACTAGACAGACAAGACTAGACAGACAAGACTAGACAGACAAGACTAGACAGACAAGACTAGACAGACAAGACTAGACAGACAAGACTAGACAGACAAGACTAGACAGACAAGACTAGACAGACAAGACTAGACAGACAAGACTAGACAGACAAGACTAGACAGACAAGACTAGACAGACAAGACTAGACAGACAAGACTAGACAGACAAGACTAGACAGACAAGACTAGACAGACAAGACTAGACAGACAAGACTAGACAGACAAGACTAGACAGACAAGACTAGACAGACAAGACTAGACAGACAAGACTAGACAGACAAGACTAGACAGACAAGACTAGACAGACAAGACTAGACAGACAAGACTAGACAGACAAGACTAGACAGACAAGACTAGACAGACAAGACTAGACAGACAAGACTAGACAGACAAGACTAGACAGACAAGACTAGACAGACAAGACTAGACAGACAAGACTAGACAGACAAGACTAGACAGACAAGACTAGACAGACAAGACTAGACAGACAAGACTAGACAGACAAGACTAGACAGACAAGACTAGACAGACAAGACTAGACAGACAAGACTAGACAGACAAGACTAGACAGACAAGACTAGACACAAGACTAGACAGACAAGACTAGACAGACAAGACTAGACAGACAAGACTAGACAGACAAGACTAGACAGACAAGACTAGACAGACAAGACTAGACAGACAAGACTAGACAGACAAGACTAGACAGACAAGACTAGACAGACAAGACTAGACAGACAAGACTAGACAGACAAGACTAGACAGACAAGACTAGACAGACAAGACTAGACAGACAAGACTAGACAGACAAGACTAGACAGACAAGACTAGACAGACAAGACTAGACAGACAAGACTAGACAGACAAGACTAGACAGACAAGACTAGACAGACAAGACTAGACAGACAAGACTAGACAGACAAGACTAGACAGACAAGACTAGACAGACAAGACTAGACAGACAAGACTAGACAGACAAGACTAGACAGACAAGACTAGACAGACAAGACTAGACAGACAAGACTAGACAGACAAGACTAGACAGACAAGACTAGACAGACAAGACTAGACAGACAAGACTAGACAGACAAGACTAGACAGACAAGACTAGACAGACAAGACTAGACAGACAAGACTAGACAGACAAGACTAGACAGACAAGACTAGACAGACAAGACTAGACAGACAAGACTAGACAGACAAGACTAGACAGACAAGACTAGACAGACAAGACTAGACAGACAAGACTAGACAGACAAGACTAGACAGACAAGACTAGACAGACAAGACTAGACAGACAAGACTAGACAGACAAGACTAGACAGACAAGACTAGACAGACAAGACTAGACAGACAAGACTAGACAGACAAGACTAGACAGACAAGACTAGACAGACAAGACTAGACAGACAAGACTAGACAGACAAGACTAGACAGACAAGACTAGACAGACAAGACTAGACAGACAAGACTAGACAGACAAGACTAGACAGACAAGACTAGACAGACAAGACTAGACAGACAAGACTAGACAGACAAGACTAGACAGACAAGACTAGACAGACAAGACTAGACAGACAAGACTAGACAGACAAGACTAGACAGACAAGACTAGACAGACAAGACTAGACAGACAAGACTAGACAGACAAGACTAGACAGACAAGACTAGACAGACAAGACTAGACAGACAAGACTAGACAGACAAGACTAGACAGACAAGACTAGACAGACAAGACTAGACAGACAAGACTAGACAGACAAGACTAGACAGACAAGACTAGAGAGACAAGACTAGACAGACAAGACGAGACAGACAAGACCAGACAGACAAGACTAGACAGACAAGACTAGACAGACAAGACTAGACAGACAAGACTAGACAGACAAGACTAGACAGACAAGACTAGACAGACAAGACTAGACAGACAAGACTAGACAGACAAGACTAGACAGACAAGACTAGACAGACAAGACTAGACAGACAAGACTAGACAGACAAGACTAGACAGACAAGACTAGACAGACAAGACTAGACAGACAAGACTAGACAGACAAGACTAGACAGACAAGACTAGACAGACAAGACTAGACAGACAAGACTAGACAGACAAGACTAGACAGACAAGACTAGACAGACAAGACTAGACAGACAAGACTAGACAGACAAGACTAGACAGACAAGACTAGACAGACAAGACTAGACAGACAAGACTAGACAGACAAGACTAGACAGACAAGACTAGACAGACAAGACTAGACAGACAAGACTAGACAGACAAGACTAGACAGACAAGACTAGACAGACAAGACTAGACAGACAAGACTAGACAGACAAGACTAGACAGACAAGACTAGACAGACAAGACTAGACAGACAAGACTAGACAGACAAGACTAGACAGACAAGACTAGACAGACAAGACTAGACAGACAAGACTAGACAGACAAGACTAGACAGACAAGACTAGACAGACAAGACTAGACAGACAAGACTAGACAGACAAGACTAGACAGACAAGACTAGACAGACAAGACTAGACAGACAAGACTAGACAGACAAGACTAGACAGACAAGACTAGACAGACAAGACTAGACAGACAAGACTAGACAGACAAGACTAGACAGACAAGACTAGACAGACAAGACTAGACAGACAAGACTAGACAGACAAGACTAGACAGACAAGACTAGACAGACAAGACTAGACAGACAAGACTAGACAGACAAGACTAGACAGACAAGACTAGACAGACAAGACTAGACAGACAAGACTAGACAGACAAGACTAGACAGACAAGACTAGACAGACAAGACTAGACAGACAAGACTAGACAGACAAGACTAGACAGACAAGACTAGACAGACAAGACTAGACAGACAAGACTAGACAGACAAGACTAGACAGACAAGACTAGACAGACAAGACTAGACAGACAAGACTAGACAGACAAGACTAGACAGACAAGACTAGACAGACAAGACTAGACAGACAAGACTAGACAGACAAGACTAGACAGACAAGACTAGACAGACAAGACTAGACAGACAAGACTAGACAGACAAGACTAGACAGACAAGACTAGACAGACAAGACTAGACAGACAAGACTAGACAGACAAGACTAGACAGACAAGACTAGACAGACAAGACTAGACAGACAAGACTAGACAGACAAGACTAGACAGACAAGACTAGACAGACAAGACTAGACAGACAAGACTAGACAGACAAGACTAGACAGACAAGACTAGACAGACAAGACTAGACAGACAAGACTAGACAGACAAGACTAGACAGACAAGACTAGACAGACAAGACTAGACAGACAAGACTAGACAGACAAGACTAGACAGACAAGACTAGACAGACAAGACTAGACAGACAAGACTAGACAGACAAGACTAGACAGACAAGACTAGACAGACAAGACTAGACAGACAAGACTAGACAGACAAGACTAGACAGACAAGACTAGACAGACAAGACTAGACAGACAAGACTAGACAGACAAGACTAGACAGACAAGACTAGACAGACAAGACTAGACAGACAAGACTAGACAGACAAGACTAGACAGACAAGACTAGACAGACAAGACTAGACAGACAAGACTAGACAGACAAGACTAGACAGACAAGACTAGACAGACAAGACTAGACAGACAAGACTAGACAGACAAGACTAGACAGACAAGACTAGACAGACAAGACTAGACAGACAAGACTAGACAGACAAGACTAGACAGACAAGACTAGACAGACAAGACTAGACAGACAAGACTAGACAGACAAGACTAGACAGACAAGACTAGACAGACAAGACTAGACAGACAAGACTAGACAGACAAGACTAGACAGACAAGACTAGACAGACAAGACTAGACAGACAAGACTAGACAGACAAGACTAGACAGACAAGACTAGACAGACAAGACTAGACAGACAAGACTAGACAGACAAGACTAGACAGACAAGACTAGACAGACAAGACTAGACAGACAAGACTAGACAGACAAGACTAGACAGACAAGACTAGACAGACAAGACTAGACAGACAAGACTAGACAGACAAGACTAGACAGACAAGACTAGACAGACAAGACTAGACAGACAAGACTAGACAGACAAGACTAGACAGACAAGACTAGACAGACAAGACTAGACAGACAAGACTAGACAGACAAGACTAGACAGACAAGACTAGACAGACAAGACTAGACAGACAAGACTAGACAGACAAGACTAGACAGACAAGACTAGACAGACAAGACTAGACAGACAAGACTAGACAGACAAGACTAGACAGACAAGACTAGACAGACAAGACTAGACAGACAAGACTAGACAGACAAGACTAGACAGACAAGACTAGACAGACAAGACTAGACAGACAAGACTAGACAGACAAGACTAGACAGACAAGACTAGACAGACAAGACTAGACAGACAAGACTAGACAGACAAGACTAGACAGACAAGACTAGACAGACAAGACTAGACAGACAAGACTAGACAGACAAGACTAGACAGACAAGACTAGACAGACAAGACTAGACAGACAAGACTAGACAGACAAGACTAGACAGACAAGACTAGACAGACAAGACTAGACAGACAAGACTAGACAGACAAGACGAGACAGACAAGACTAGACAGACAAGACTAGACAGACAAGACTAGACAGACAAGACTAGACAGACAAGACTAGACAGACAAGACTAGACAGACAAGACTAGACAGACAAGACTAGACAGACAAGACTAGACAGACAAGACTAGACAGACAAGACTAGACAGACAAGACTAGACAGACAAGACTAGACAGACAAGACTAGACAGACAAGACTAGACAGACAAGACTAGACAGACAAGACTAGACAGACAAGACTAGACAGACAAGACTAGACAGACAAGACTAGACAGACAAGACTAGACAGACAAGACTAGACAGACAAGACTAGACAGACAAGACTAGACAGACAAGACTAGACAGACAAGACTAGACAGACAAGACTAGACAGACAAGACTAGACAGACAAGACTAGACAGACAAGACTAGACAGACAAGACTAGACAGACAAGACTAGACAGACAAGACTAGACAGACAAGACTAGACAGACAAGACTAGACAGACAAGACTAGACAGACAAGACTAGACAGACAAGACTAGACAGACAAGACTAGACAGACAAGACTAGACAGACAAGACTAGACAGACAAGACTAGACAGACAAGACTAGACAGACAAGACTAGACAGACAAGACTAGACAGACAAGACTAGACAGACAAGACTAGACAGACAAGACTAGACAGACAAGACTAGACAGACAAGACTAGACAGACAAGACTAGACAGACAAGACTAGACAGACAAGACTAGACAGACAAGACTAGACAGACAAGACTAGACAGACAAGACTAGACAGACAAGACTAGACAGACAAGACTAGACAGACAAGACTAGACAGACAAGACTAGACAGACAAGACTAGACAGACAAGACTAGACAGACAAGACTAGACAGACAAGACTAGACAGACAAGACTAGACAGACAAGACTAGACAGACAAGACTAGACAGACAAGACTAGACAGACAAGACTAGACAGACAAGACTAGACAGACAAGACTAGACAGACAAGACTAGACAGACAAGACTAGACAGACAAGACTAGACAGACAAGACTAGACAGACAAGACTAGACAGACAAGACTAGACAGACAAGACTAGACAGACAAGACTAGACAGACAAGACTAGACAGACAAGACTAGACAGACAAGACTAGACAGACAAGACTAGACAGACAAGACTAGACAGACAAGACTAGACAGACAAGACTAGACAGACAAGACTAGACAGACAAGACTAGACAGACAAGACTAGACAGACAAGACTAGACAGACAAGACTAGACAGACAAGACTAGACAGACAAGACTAGACAGACAAGACTAGACAGACAAGACTAGACAGACAAGACTAGACAGACAAGACTAGACAGACAAGACTAGACAGACAAGACTAGACAGACAAGACTAGACAGACAAGACTAGACAGACAAGACTAGACAGACAAGACTAGACAGACAAGACTAGACAGACAAGACTAGACAGACAAGACTAGACAGACAAGACTAGACAGACAAGACTAGACAGACAAGACTAGACAGACAAGACTAGACAGACAAGACTAGACAGACAAGACTAGACAGACAAGACTAGACAGACAAGACTAGACAGACAAGACTAGACAGACAAGACTAGACAGACAAGACTAGACAGACAAGACTAGACAGACAAGACTAGACAGACAAGACTAGACAGACAAGACTAGACAGACAAGACTAGACAGACAAGACTAGACAGACAAGACTAGACAGACAAGACTAGACAGACAAGACTAGACAGACAAGACTAGACAGACAAGACTAGACAGACAAGACTAGACAGACAAGACTAGACAGACAAGACTAGACAGACAAGACTAGACAGACAAGACTAGACAGACAAGACTAGACAGACAAGACTAGACAGACAAGACTAGACAGACAAGACTAGACAGACAAGACTAGACAGACAAGACTAGACAGACAAGACTAGACAGACAAGACTAGACAGACAAGACTAGACAGACAAGACTAGACAGACAAGACTAGACAGACAAGACTAGACAGACAAGACTAGACAGACAAGACTAGACAGACAAGACTAGACAGACAAGACTAGACAGACAAGACTAGACAGACAAGACTAGACAGACAAGACTAGACAGACAAGACTAGACAGACAAGACTAGACAGACAAGACTAGACAGACAAGACTAGACAGACAAGACTAGACAGACAAGACTAGACAGACAAGACTAGACAGACAAGACTAGACAGACAAGACTAGACAGACAAGACTAGACAGACAAGACTAGACAGACAAGACTAGACAGACAAGACTAGACAGACAAGACTAGACAGACAAGACTAGACAGACAAGACTAGACAGACAAGACTAGACAGACAAGACTAGACAGACAAGACTAGACAGACAAGACTAGACAGACAAGACTAGACAGACAAGACTAGACAGACAAGACTAGACAGACAAGACTAGACAGACAAGACTAGACAGACAAGACTAGACAGACAAGACTAGACAGACAAGACTAGACAGACAAGACTAGACAGACAAGACTAGACAGACAAGACTAGACAGACAAGACTAGACAGACAAGACTAGACAGACAAGACTAGACAGACAAGACTAGACAGACAAGACTAGACAGACAAGACTAGACAGACAAGACTAGACAGACAAGACTAGACAGACAAGACTAGACAGACAAGACTAGACAGACAAGACTAGACAGACAAGACTAGACAGACAAGACTAGACAGACAAGACTAGACAGACAAGACTAGACAGACAAGACTAGACAGACAAGACTAGACAGACAAGACTAGACAGACAAGACTAGACAGACAAGACTAGACAGACAAGACTAGACAGACAAGACTAGACAGACAAGACTAGACAGACAAGACTAGACAGACAAGACTAGACAGACAAGACTAGACAGACAAGACTAGACAGACAAGACTAGACAGACAAGACTAGACAGACAAGACTAGACAGACAAGACTAGACAGACAAGACTAGACAGACAAGACTAGACAGACAAGACTAGACAGACAAGACTAGACAGACAAGACTAGACAGACAAGACTAGACAGACAAGACTAGACAGACAAGACTAGACAGACAAGACTAGACAGACAAGACTAGACAGACAAGACTAGACAGACAAGACTAGACAGACAAGACTAGACAGACAAGACTAGACAGACAAGACTAGACAGACAAGACTAGACAGACAAGACTAGACAGACAAGACTAGACAGACAAGACTAGACAGACAAGACTAGACAGACAAGACTAGACAGACAAGACTAGACAGACAAGACTAGACAGACAAGACTAGACAGACAAGACTAGACAGACAAGACTAGACAGACAAGACTAGACAGACAAGACTAGACAGACAAGACTAGACAGACAAGACTAGACAGACAAGACTAGACAGACAAGACTAGACAGACAAGACTAGACAGACAAGACTAGACAGACAAGACTAGACAGACAAGACTAGACAGACAAGACTAGACAGACAAGACTAGACAGACAAGACTAGACAGACAAGACTAGACAGACAAGACTAGACAGACAAGACTAGACAGACAAGACTAGACAGACAAGACTAGACAGACAAGACTAGACAGACAAGACTAGACAGACAAGACTAGACAGACAAGACTAGACAGACAAGACTAGACAGACAAGACTAGACAGACAAGACTAGACAGACAAGACTAGACAGACAAGACTAGACAGACAAGACTAGACAGACAAGACTAGACAGACAAGACTAGACAGACAAGACTAGACAGACAAGACTAGACAGACAAGACTAGACAGACAAGACTAGACAGACAAGACTAGACAGACAAGACTAGACAGACAAGACTAGACAGACAAGACTAGACAGACAAGACTAGACAGACAAGACTAGACAGACAAGACTAGACAGACAAGACTAGACAGACAAGACTAGACAGACAAGACTAGACAGACAAGACTAGACAGACAAGACTAGACAGACAAGACTAGACAGACAAGACTAGACAGACAAGACTAGACAGACAAGACTAGACAGACAAGACTAGACAGACAAGACTAGACAGACAAGACTAGACAGACAAGACTAGACAGACAAGACTAGACAGACAAGACTAGACAGACAAGACTAGACAGACAAGACTAGACAGACAAGACTAGACAGACAAGACTAGACAGACAAGACTAGACAGACAAGACTAGACAGACAAGACTAGACAGACAAGACTAGACAGACAAGACTAGACAGACAAGACTAGACAGACAAGACTAGACAGACAAGACTAGACAGACAAGACTAGACAGACAAGACTAGACAGACAAGACTAGACAGACAAGACTAGACAGACAAGACTAGACAGACAAGACTAGACAGACAAGACTAGACAGACAAGACTAGACAGACAAGACTAGACAGACAAGACTAGACAGACAAGACTAGACAGACAAGACTAGACACTAGACAGACAAGACTAGACAGACAAGACTAGACAGACAAGACTAGACAGACAAGACTAGACAGACAAGACTAGACAGACAAGACTAGACAGACAAGACTAGACAGACAAGACTAGACAGACAAGACTAGACAGACAAGACTAGACAGACAAGACTAGACAGACAAGACTAGACAGACAAGACTAGACAGACAAGACTAGACAGACAAGACTAGACAGACAAGACTAGACAGACAAGACTAGACAGACAAGACTAGACAGACAAGACTAGACAGACAAGACTAGACAGACAAGACTAGACAGACAAGACTAGACAGACAAGACTAGACAGACAAGACTAGACAGACAAGACTAGACAGACAAGACTAGACAGACAAGACTAGACAGACAAGACTAGACAGACAAGACTAGACAGACAAGACTAGACAGACAAGACTAGACAGACAAGACTAGACAGACAAGACTAGACAGACAAGACTAGACAGACAAGACTAGACAGACAAGACTAGACAGACAAGACTAGACAGACAAGACTAGACAGACAAGACTAGACAGACAAGACTAGACAGACAAGACTAGACAGACAAGACTAGACAGACAAGACTAGACAGACAAGACTAGACAGACAAGACTAGACAGACAAGACTAGACAGACAAGACTAGACAGACAAGACTAGACAGACAAGACTAGACAGACAAGACTAGACAGACAAGACTAGACAGACAAGACTAGACAGACAAGACTAGACAGACAAGACTAGACAGACAAGACTAGACAGACAAGACTAGACAGACAAGACTAGACAGACAAGACTAGACAGACAAGACTAGACAGACAAGACTAGACAGACAAGACTAGACAGACAAGACTAGACAGACAAGACTAGACAGACAAGACTAGACAGACAAGACTAGACAGACAAGACTAGACAGACAAGACTAGACAGACAAGACTAGACAGACAAGACTAGACAGACAAGACTAGACAGACAAGACTAGACAGACAAGACTAGACAGACAAGACTAGACAGACAAGACTAGACAGACAAGACTAGACAGACAAGACTAGACAGACAAGACTAGACAGACAAGACTAGACAGACAAGACTAGACAGACAAGACTAGACAGACAAGACTAGACAGACAAGACTAGACAGACAAGACTAGACAGACAAGACTAGACAGACAAGACTAGACAGACAAGACTAGACAGACAAGACTAGACAGACAAGACTAGACAGACAAGACTAGACAGACAAGACTAGACAGACAAGACTAGACAGACAAGACTAGACAGACAAGACTAGACAGACAAGACTAGACAGACAAGACTAGACAGACAAGACTAGACAGACAAGACTAGACAGACAAGACTAGACAGACAAAACTAGACAAACAAGACTAGACATACAAGACTAGACAGACAAGACTAGACAGACAAGACTAGACAGACAAAACTAGACAAACAAGACTAGACAGACAAGACTAGACAGACAAGACTAGACAGACAAGACTAGACAGACAAGACTAGACAGACAAGACTAGACAGACAAGACTAGACAGACAAGACTAGACAGACAAGACTAGACAGACAAGACTAGACAGACAAGACTAGACAGACAAGAGTAGACAGACAAGAGTAGACAGACAAGAGTAGACAGACAAGACTAGACAGACAAGACTAGACAGACAAGACTAGACAGACAAGACTATACAGACAAGACTAGACAGACAAGACTAGACAGACAAGACTAGACAGACAAGAATAGACAGACAAGACTAGACGGACAAGACTAGACAGACTAGACAGACTAGACAGACTAGACAGACTAGACAGACTAGACAGACTAGACAGACTAGACAGACTAGACAGACTAGACAGACTAGACAGACTAGACAGACTAGACAGACTAGACAGACTAGACAGACTAGACAGACTAGACAGACAAGACTAGACAGACAAGACTAGACAGACAAGACTAGACAGACAAGACTAGACAGACAAGACTTGACAGACAAGACTAGACAGACAAGACTAGACAGACAAGACTAGACAGACAAGACTAGACAGACAAGACTAGACAGACAAGACTAGACAGACAAGACTAGACAGACAAGACTAGACAGACAAGACTAGACAGACAAGACTAGACAGACAAGACTAGACAGACAAGACTAGACAGACAAGACTAGACAGACAAGACTAGACATACAAGACTAGACAGACAAGAGTAGACAGACAAGAGTAGACAGACAAGACTAGACAGACAAGACTAGACAGACAAGACTAGACAGACAAGACTATACAGACAAGACTAGACAGACAAGACTAGACAGACAAGACTAGACAGACAAGACTAGACAGACAAGACTAGACAGACAAGACTAGACAGACAAGACTAGACAGACAAGACTAGACAGACAAGACTAGACAGACAAGACTAGACAGACAAGACTAGACAGACAAGACTAGACAGACAAGACTAGACAGACAAGACTAGACAGACAAGACTAGACAGACAAGACTAGACAGACAAGACTAGACAGACAAGACTAGACAGACAAGACTAGACAGACAAGACTAGACAGACAAGACTAGACAGACAAGACTAGACAGACAAGACTAGACAGACAAGACTAGACAGACAAGACTAGACAGACAAGACTAGACAGACAAGACTAGACAGACAAGACTAGACAGACAAGACTAGACAGACAAGACTAGACAGACAAGACTAGACAGACAAGACTAGACAGACAAGACTAGACAGACAAGGCTAGACAGACAAGACTAGACAGACAAGACTAGACAGACAAGACTAGACAGACAAGACTAGACAGACAAGACTAGACAGACAAGACTAGACAGACAAGACTAGACAGACAAGACTAGACAGACAAGACTAGACAGACAAGACTAGACAGACAAGACTAGACAGACAAGACTAGACAGACAAGACTAGACAGACAAGACTAGACAGACAAGACTAGACAGACAAGACTAGACAGACAAGACTAGACAGACAAGACTAGACAGACAAGACTAGACAGACAAGACTAGACAGACAAGACTAGACAGACAAGACTAGACAGACAAGACTAGACAGACAAGACTAGACAGACAAGACTAGACAGACAAGACTAGACAGACAAGACTAGACAGACAAGACTAGACAGACAAGACTAGACAGACAAGACTAGACAGACAAGACTAGACAGACAAGACTAGACAGACAAGACTAGACAGACAAGACTAGACAGACAAGACTAGACAGACAAGACTAGACAGACAAGACTAGACAGACAAGACTAGACAGACAAGAGCTAGACAGACAAGAGCTAGACAGACAAGACTAGACAGACAAGACTAGACAGACAAGACTAGACAGACAAGACTAGACAGACAAGACTAGACAGACAAGACTATACAGACAAGACTAGACAGACAAGACAGACAGACAAGACTAGACAGACAAGACTAGACAGACAAGACTAGACAGACAAGACTAGACAGACAAGACTAGACAGACAAGACTAGACAGACAAGACTAGACAGACAAGACTAGACAGACAAGACTAGACAGACAAGACTAGACAGACAAGACTAGACAGACAAGACTAGACAGACAAGACTAGACAGACAAGACTAGACAGACAAGACTAGACAGACAAGACTAGACAGACAAGACTAGACAGACAAGACTAGACAGACAAGACTAGACAGACAAGACTAGACAGACAAGACTAGACAGACAAGACTAGACAGACAAGACTAGACAGACAAGACTAGACAGACAAGACTAGACAGACAAGACTAGACAGACAAGACTAGACAGACAAGACTAGACAGACAAGACTAGACAGACAAGACTAGACAGACAAGACTAGACAGACAAGACTAGACAGACAAGACTAGACAGACAAGACTAGACAGACAAGACTAGACAGACAAGACTAGACAGACAAGACTAGACAGACAAGACTAGACAGACAAGACTAGACAGACAAGACAGACAAGACTAGACAGACAAGACTAGACAAGACTAGACAGACAAGACTAGACAGACAAGACTAGACAGACAAGACTAGACAGACAAGACTAGACAGACAAGACTAGACAGACAAGACTAGACAGACAAGACTAGACAGACAAGACTAGACAGACAAGACTAGACAGACAAGACTAGACAGACAAGACTAGACAGACAAGACTAGACAGACAAGACTAGACAGACAAGACTAGACAGACAAGACTAGACAGACAAGACTAGACAGACAAGACTAGCAGACAAGACTAGACAGACAAGACTAGACAGACAAGACTAGACAGACAAGACTAGACAGACAAGACTAGACAGACAAGACTAGACAGACAAGACTAGACAGACAAGACTAGACAGACAAGACTAGACAGACAAGACTAGACAGACAAGACTAGACAGACAAGACTAGACAGACAAGACTAGACAGACAAGACTAGACAGACAAGACTAGACAGACAAGACTAGACAGACAAGACTAGACAGACAAGACTAGACAGACAAGACTAGACAGACAAGACTAGACAGACAAGACTAGACAGACAAGACTAGACAGACAAGACTAGACAGACAAGACTAGACAGACAAGACTAGACAGACAAGACTAGACAGACAAGACTAGACAGACAAGACTAGACAGACAAGACTAGACAGACAAGACTAGACAGACAAGACTAGACAGACAAGACTAGACAGACAAGACTAGACAGACAAGACTAGACAGACAAGACTAGACAGACAAGACTAGACAGACAAGACTAGACAGACAAGACTAGACAGACAAGACTAGACAGACAAGACTAGACAGACAAGACTAGACAGACAAGACTAGACAGACAAGACTAGACAGACAAGACTAGACAGACAAGACTAGACAGACAAGACTAGACAGACAAGACTAGACAGACAAGACTAGACAGACAAGACTAGACAGACAAGACTAGACAGACAAGACTAGACAGACAAGACTAGACAGACAAGACTAGACAGACAAGACTAGACAGACAAGACTAGACAGACAAGACTAGACAGACAAGACTAGACAGACAAGACTAGACAGACAAGACTAGACAGACAAGACTAGACAGACAAGACTAGACAGACAGACAGACAGCTAGACAGACAAGACTAGACAGACAAGACTAGACAGACAAGACTAGACAGACAAGACTAGACAGACAAGACTAGACAGACAAGACTAGACAGACAAGACTAGACAGACAAGACTAGACAGACAAGACTAGACAGACAAGACTAGACAGACAAGACTAGACAGACAAGACTAGACAGACAAGACTAGACAGACAAGACTAGACAGACAAGACTAGACAGACAAGACTAGACAGACAAGACTAGACAGACAAGACTAGACAGACAAGACTAGACAGACAAGACTAGACAGACAAGACTAGACAGACAAGACTAGACAGACAAGACTAGACAGACAAGACTAGACAGACAAGACTAGACAGACAAGACTAGACAGACAAGACTAGACAGACAAGACTAGACAGACAAGACTAGACAGACAAGACTAGACAGACAAGACTAGACAGACAAGACTAGACAGACAAGACTAGACAGACAAGACTAGACAGACAAGACTAGACAGACAAGACTAGACAGACAAGACTAGACAGACAAGACTAGACAGACAAGACTAGACAGACAAGACTAGACAGACAAGACTAGACAGACAAGACTAGACAGACAAGACTAGACAGACAAGACTAGACAGACAAGACTAGACAGACAAGACTAGACAGACAAGACTAGACAGACAAGACTAGACAGACAAGACTAGACAGACAAGACTAGACAGACAAGACTAGACAGACAAGACTAGACAGACAAGACTAGACAGACAAGACTAGACAGACAAGACTAGACAGACAAGACTAGACAGACAAGACTAGACAGACAAGACTAGACAGACAAGACTAGACAGACAAGACTAGACAGACAAGACTAGACAGACAAGACTAGACAGACAAGACTAGACAGACAAGACTAGACAGACAAGACTAGACAGACAAGACTAGACAGACAAGACTAGACAGACAAGACTAGACAGACAAGACTAGACAGACAAGACTAGACAGACAAGACTAGACAGACTAGACAGACAAGACTAGACAGACAAGACTAGACAGACAAGACTAGACAGACAAGACTAGACAGACAAGACTAGACAGACAAGACTAGACAGGACAAGACTAGACAGACAAGACTAGACAGACAAGACTAGACAGACAAGACTAGACAGACAAGACTAGACAGACAAGACTAGACAGACAAGACTAGACAGACAAGACTAGACAGACAAGACTAGACAGACAAGACTAGACAGACAAGACTAGACAGACAAGACCAGCAGACAAGACTAGACAGACAAGACTAGACAGACAAGACTAGACAGACAAGACTAGACAGACAAGACTAGACAGACAAGACTAGACAGACAAGACTAGACAGACAAGACTAGACAGACAAGACTAGACAGACAAGACTAGACAGACAAGACTAGACAGACAAGACTAGACCGACAAGACTAGACAGACAAGACTAGACAGACAAGACTAGACAGACAAGACTAGACAGACAAGACTAGACAGACAAGACTAGACAGACAAGACTAGACAGACAAGATTAGACAGACAAGACTAGACAGACAAGACTAGACAGACAAGACTAGACAGACAAGACTAGACAGACAAGACTAGACAGACAAGACTAGACAGACAAGACTAGACAGACAAGACTAGACAGACAAGACTAGACAGACGAGACTAGACAGACAAGACTAGACCGACAAGACTAGACAGACAAGACTAGACAGACAAGACTAGACAGACAAGACTAGACAGACAAGACTAGACAGACAAGACTAGACAGACAAGACTAGACAGACAAGACTAGACAGACAAGACTAGACAGACAAGACTAGACAGACAAGACTAGACAGACAAGACTAGACAGACAAGACTAGACAGACAAGACTAGACAGACAAGACTAGACAGACAAGACTAGACAGACAAGACTAGACAGACAAGACTAGACAGACAAGACTAGACAGACAAGACTAGACAGACAAGACTAGACAGAAAAGACTAGACAGACAAAACTAGACAAACAAGACTAGACATACAAGACTAGACAGACAAGACTAGACAGACAAGACTAGACAGACAAGACTAGACAGACAAGACTAGACAGACAAGACTAAACAGACAAGACTAGACAGACAAGACTAGACAGACAAGACTAGACAGACAAGACTAGACAGACAAGACTAGACAGACAAGACTAGACAGACAAGACTAGACAGACAAGACTAGACAGACAAGACTAGACAGACAAGACTAGACAGACAAGACTAGACAGACAAGACTAGACAGACAAGACTAGACAGACAAGACTAGACAGACAAGACTAGACAGACAAGACTAGACAGACAAGACTAGACAGACAAGACTAGACAGACAAGACTAGACAGACAAGACTAGACAGACAAGACTAGACAGACAAGACTAGACAGACAAGACTAGACAGACAAGACTAGACAGACAAGACTAGACAGACAAGACTGGACAGACAAGACTAGACAGACAAGACTAGACAGACAAGACTAGGCAGACAAGACTAGACAGACAAGACTAGACAGACAAGATTAGACAGACAAGATTAGACAGACAAGACTAGACAGACAAGACTAGACAGACAAGACTACACCGACAAGATCGGAGAGTCAAGACTAGACAGAAAAGAATACACTGGCAAGGCTAAACAGACAGGACTAGACAGGCAAAACTTGAAAGAGACGGCTATACAGACAAGAAGAGATTAGGCGAGGAAGGCCTGCAGCGGCCCGCAACTCTGCCTTTGTTGCGGAAAAGAAGGCCAGGCAGCAGCCCAAAGTTATATTCTGCCCAAAGCAGAGGAATACTTCCCCATCTGCGGGCTAACTAGACATAGGGCGGGCTCAGGAGCATGCGCATCATACAAAAAGGCATTGTCGGAGGCAAGATTCTTAAGAAACAAAAATGCTCATAATAATATAGATTAACATTAGGCGATTTCATGCAGCACATTACTTTCTGGAAGCGGCTGCCGCAGATATAAGAATAGACATATTAATCATCAGCGAACTTAACAAAAGGAAGGCAATATCAGGAGGATTGTATAAAGACGACAAATCCGACGCAGCTATTTCAATAAATAACGCCAACGTCACAGTCAGAGATAGTGGAACCGGCACAGGAATTGTTTGGGTACAAGTACAACAAATAGTCGTGTATAGTTGTTTTTACTCCCAGAATGATAGCATCCAACAGCTAGAATCCTCTTTGGATGATCTGAAACATTGCATAAGAGGACAAACAAAGCCAGCAATTATTGCTGGTAACTTTAACGCTGAATCCGCATACCGTGGATGCAACAAGATGGACGTCAGGGACAATATGGTTATGCATTGGCTGTCTGAACTGGACCTAAATATTATAAATAAAGGAAAAACTCCGACTTTTAGTAGAAGTGAGTCTTCGCCGTTCATACACCTCACAATCACTACCGCGAATTTAACAGGAAAAGTGAACGACTGGCAGGTCCTTGACAGAGATGCCATGAGTGACCATATGTACCTCTTATACCACACGGAGGTGGGTTAAGCCTACAAAACTAGCCAGGAACTGTATTGGCTGATCGACCAAGCATATGGATCAAGAAGAATTTGCAAGGGCAATCCAAATGGAATCAACTGACTCCGCAGAGCGGTCACCAGAGGAACTTTTAGCTGTACTTAAAAGAGCATGTAGCGCCACTCTCTAACCCAAACAAAAATAAAGCAAGCGACAACATGTATACTGGTGGAGCGATGAAATCTCCCTACTTCGAGCAAAATGCATAACAAATGCAATCCAAAGAAATGGTATGAACAACACTACACAAAACAGGGACGAATACATATTACCGAGAAGAAATCTGAAAGTAGCTATAGACATTTCTAAAAGGGAACACGGCCTAACCTGTGCAACAATGTAGACGTACACCCATGGGGAGATGCATATGAAATCGCTACACGGAACCTGAAACTGAGACATTCATACCTTCAAGTACCAATGGAAAAGGTGAAGGAGGTTGCGGATATGCTCAGCCCAACTCACGAAAAACCGACATGTGCAATGCCAGAGGTAAGAGAGATTGTCAAGTTCTCCACAGAGGAACTTCAATATGCTAGCAACAAACTACGCAAAGGCACCAGGACCGGACCACCGGAAGTTATCAAAATCGCAGCAAATACCTGCTCAGAAATTTCCTCAGAAAGAGTCAGAGTGAGTAAAGCTTTGCCAACGACCTGGCACTGGTTGTAACGGTTAAAAACGAACGAGGATTAACGCTAAGAGCCAACAAATCCATAGAACTGGTGGACTCGTGGTTACAAGGAAAACCGCTAGAGCTGGCGCCAGAAAAGACCGAAGCTGTGCTGCTTACCGAATGAAGACACATAAGTTCAATTCTATTGAAAGTTAAAAAAGCGGCAGTTATACCAAAATACTCAATTAAATACCTAGGAGCTACCATCGACAAAAAACTATTATTTAATAAACATGTCACACTAGCTAAATACGGTAACAGCACTGGACAGAATAATGCCAAACGCTGGGGCTCCAAGAAGCTGTAAGAGCAGTAGCGTAACTATAGGGTGACAGGGCTGGCAAAATTCCGCGGGCCCCTGGCCTAACTTGTTCAGCAAAATTTATTAAAAATTATTATCAAAATAAATTATTAATATTTAAACGTATTCATAAGAAAAGGATCAATTTAAAAACGGATCCATTTGTTGCTTCATATTTTGTCGCGGTACTTTAGTGGTGCGGGCGAGCTAGTTCTTGCATGTTGTTAACCGAGAAAGTACCTCTTTAGGGGCGCTGTCGGGCTAGCATAGCATAGTATTAGGGGAATACCAGATTTCTAATTTTTGGAAGTACGAAGGGCTGTACTACGCATTCTTCGTTTGATTGTTATGACAATTTGACAATCCGTCATTTGTGTCTTTGATTTTTCGTAGTTTTTCTTTTATTGAACCTCCAAATAGAGTAATATATCGTACAGCACAGCGCAGGTCCGAGAAGACGGCAGACCTTGGACGTATACATAAAACAATTTCATTTAATAACACGACATACTGAGTAAGTTGTTAGTTTACTTTAAATTTCGATTCAATTTGAGATTATATGATAAATTCATACTGATGAAACTAAAAGTCTATGGATGTACATAATTATTTTCATTTATCAAGTTATGTCATCTCTTGTGACCCGTGGTCTCTCGTAGCAGTAAAATGCAGGAGCCACACCGTACTAATAATTATATTTTATTTATGTTATTAATCATTTTGTGAATTAAAGAACATAGCTTTTCCTTAATTCTTGTCTCTAAATAGAGGCAAAGTAAAGTTAATTTTGAAAGTTAGATATCAACATGCCTAGTTCTAAAAAATATCTGAGTGGTAGCGAAAAACGAAAGATGAAGAGGGAATCTGATGAAAAACTTATATCAAAAATTCTTACTTATTACTATTTTAAAATAATAAACTAGATGTCATTACTTTAAGATTGATGACTTTATCGGTGATAAAACAAGTAAACAGTGCTCCGAAAGTGAATAATTGGATGTAACTAAACGTAAGAGAATGGCAGATGCAGCAGGCTATGTATATTCAGATCCAGCAACCACAGCAAGGTACTAGCAAAAATCAAAGTGAGTCATATTTTAGTTTGAACAATTTTGCTTCTTCTCCATGTATTACTGACAGAGATGTACAAGATACCTCAAAAAAGTATCTGAATACTAGATGCAAGATACCATGCAAGATGCAAGATTTTGGTACCCATTTCATTTTAAAAAATGGATGTGAAACTGTGGCTAAAATAGCATCATTTGCAGCAGGCTGCAAAAACTTTTTATAACGTCTGTATAAGTTTTCTTCAATCAAATCTAGCAAAGCCACAATATTTTAGGTTTTCCATTTTAAGATTTTTAATAATATATTGCTTTCGTGTAAGTTCTGGTAATAGACAAGAAGAGTAGGTCTTTATCCGCTTGCAAACTTTGAATAGCTTCTGCTCTAGGCTTTGAACAGTCCACATATTCACTTAAAAAATGTGTTTCATTTTCCATAAATGCAGGTAATTAATAAATTACGTAAATATTTTCATAGTTTCATTTAGACATTCCTGCATTGCTAAAAGGTCTTTTATGGAATTATAATAAGAATTCCAATGAGTTGCCCATGGAGAAGTTGGTGATTTCCCTGTCAAATCCAAATATGTTTTACATGCTTTTGGTGACCTAGAACATGAATTCCAAAGTGCTTGGCACTTTGCTAAGGCCGCCGCATCATGCAGTTTTTAATAAAAAGGGTTTTTCATCTTTCATGTGCAGGCAGTAGGCAATCACATTCTTATTGTGATGAGGAATCTGGAAAAGGTTCTGGTAAAAAATCATCATTTTCATTATTTTCGTCGAGTGGTGTTCTTTCAAGATTTTCATGCGATATATATTTTGACACACACGAAACGACTTAAAACTTGAAATCACATGTCTCCACAATAAAATACAGCGCGACGATGGCGGAAGGTAAAATTAACTAGACCATACCGCCTTTGGTAAGTTGATAAAAGTATTTTGCCAAACGTAGTATTTACAAAAAACTAAGATACAAAAAGAATGTATCTAAATACAAGATACAAAATAAAAATTTAAAAAAGTATTTAGATATAAGATACAAAATTTTATTTTGTATCTGTATTTCAAATACTTGTATCTAAGATAAGTCACATCTCTGATTGCTGACAAGGGTAATTTTAAAGAGGATGGAAACAAGATTTTGACGATCATTGCGAATATGAGCGTCTCCAGGATCCGGAAAGTTTCTTCAAAGTGAACATAGTTTCATTTATAATTTTCAAATTTATCAGATATTTAACTAAAATGTTTACACACAATATTAGTAATACTGTTGGGTAACTACTTCAGTGATTTATTAAAATTAAATTATTAAAACGTGGCGATTTTTATTGGGGCCCCATCCAATGAATATGCCACGGGTCTCAGACGGTATAGTTACGCCACTGAGTAAGAGAAAATTAGTATGCTCGGTTGCCCACTCAGCAATGCTGTGTGGGGATCCTATGTGAGAGAAGGCGAGGAAGAAGGCAAGCATAAGACAAAAACTTGCAACGGTACAAAGAAAAATGGCTGTACGGTTGTGCAGTGCGCACAGGACGATGCCGGCTTGGTGATCACGGGCATATCACCCATAGAGTTTATGTCCGGGGAAAGGATCTACCAGTATAACACACAAAAACACGGGGACGGCGCATGGGTGCTTCAAAGAGTACTTGCATAACATCGGCAGGGCCCCAGACAATCGCTGTGATTTCTGCGGCCTTACGGATAGTACTCTATACACTATGTACGTATGCGAGAAAAGGACGACAGCGAGACACGTATGGACAACTAAGACGAATGAAAGACTTCAAACAACTACAATGACGAACGTGATGGTCAGGTCAGGTGGCTTGCAACGGACATTATGATTATAAATATTCTAAGCAAAAAGGAAAAAGACGAACGAATCAGACAAGGAGTAAACAGCACCAAGGGAGATACACAGAACATACAGAACACTTGAATAATCAAGTAGAAGGGCGTGGAGCCTACTTAAGAAGCTGGGAGCCGATTCACATACCATGCCGAAGCCTACCAACGTCACGGCCGATCAGGTAGCGAACTACATAGTGAACCTGTCCAGAACCAGAAAAGATAAATCCCACTCGACCGAAATCAAAAAGGAGTACAAGGCCCTCAAAAACTCCTCTATAAGATGTGAGCAGCTGTCTGGGGAATTTACCACGGAGTCACAAAAGCCCTCAAATCCTTAAAGACCGACAAGTCGCCCGGCTTTGACAAAATACACCCGGAATTCCTTGCTTACGATGGAATAAACACGAGGCGCTGGCTGGCAAAATTCTTCACTAATATCTTCGAACAACTGCCAAGCGAACTTAAAATATCTAAAATCATCGCCATTCTCAAGCCTGCCGACCTTCCCGGCAGCTACCGACCCATTGCCCTCCTAAAGCGTTATATATAAATTACCGGAGAGACTAATCTACAACCGAATAAGCCCACGAATCCTGGACATCTTACCTGTGGAACAAGCTGGTTTCCGACCTGGACACAACTGCGAAGATCAGGTTCTTGCACTTCTGACCTATATCGAGAGAGGCTTTGAGGAACGAAGTAAAACAGGAGTTACCTTCATAGACCTAACAGCTGCTTACGATACTGTCTGTAGGGACGGCCTGCTGTATAAATTCCTGACAACCATAAAATGTAAGAAGCACTGGTGCGTAACATGCTCTCCAATAGGTCACTTCAAACTGTAATGGGGGACACACGAAGCAGACCCAAGCTGCTTAATAACGTCCTACCTCGAGGCTCAATCCTGGCTCCGCTTCTTTTCAATCTATACCTGGCTGAGCTTCCACCAACACCAAGCCGCAAGTTTATGTATGCCGATGATTTGGCGCTGGCAACCCTGCATTCGAACTTGGGAAACATGGAAGCCACCTTGTCAGCGGATCTAGACATTCTGTCGGACTACTTTAGGAAGTGGAGGCTGACACCCAGCGCTGCGACAACCGAGACCTGTTGTTTTCATCTCAACAACAGAATGGCATCTACCAGCCTAAAAGTCACTCTAAATGGCACTGTTTTACGCCACAACTACAACCCCAAATACCTGGGCGTTACGTTGGATCGTACCCACTCGTTCAACAAACACCTGACCAACTTGGCAGCGAAAATAAGGACCCGCAATAATATCCTATACAAGCTGGCTGGATCGACCTGGAGAGCTGATGCCCCAACCCTGCGTACTTCTGCACTTGGTATTGTCTACTCAACGGCCGAATACTGCGCATCGGCTTGGATAAACAGCCCCTACATACGTAAAATCGACACAGTTCTGAACCAAACGATGAGAATTATTACGGGATCCATTAAACCTACACCAACCGAATGGCCGCCAGTGCTATCTCACATGGAGCCGCCGAAAGTCCGCAGAAAGCAGATCCTGGTCCGAGAGTACAATAAAATAACCGCGAACCCGGACTTACCAATTCACCAGGATCTCATACATTTTAATCGACTAAAGTCTAGAAGTCCCTCTGTCAGAACGGCGCAACAGCTAATCACTAACAACTTTGACGGATACGAGGAGTGGCAGTCGGACTGGAAGGGCAAAGTCTCACCAACCTGGCACCCCCTACTCAACTCTAAAGAACCACCACCTGGTTTTAACCTGCCCCGCAAGCTCTGGGTTCGACTGAATAGAATACGTACTGGACACGGCAGCAGTGGGTCGCCACTCCATAGGTGGGGAATGCGCCCCAGTCCAGAGTGCGAATGTGGAGCTGCCTCTCATACAATGGAACACATCACCTGCGAATGCCCGCTAACAGACTTCCCTGGAACGAGCGACGACTTGTTACACGCGACACCGGAGGCCATCTCCTGGCTCGAACAGTTACGCTTGGAGCTGTGATAATAAAGACAATACTTGCAATTATGTTTGTGATATATGTGCTAGTATTGACTTTATATATACCATATTTTCTGCCTCTCCTATGTATGTTCGAATAGACCATAAGCTAAATATTTATAAATAACCTGCACCACTAATCACATTGCGTGGATGGGGCATGTAAGGCTATTACCAGTCGAAACACATATTGTAAGATGCCACCATCCTGTTATGCGGGCGTTCAGGGATCCTCTTGCTCAAGTTAACCGCAAGGCGCTGGCTACGTCCCCATTAAAAAAAGAAGACAAGACTAGGCAGACAAGACTTTTAGAAAGTGGTTTTGGGTAAACTATCACTAAACCCCCTAGTCCCCTTTGGTATGCGCCACCCCGGTATCGCATATTTTGCAATCATTCAGAGTGGGCAGCCCGGACGGTTAGTCATGACCGCCCAATTGGCGCCTCCCCGAACAGGCGGAAGGTAAATCTGTCGAAAGAGAAGTTTACAGTGGTGTTCCGCAAGACTCAGTGATGGGAGCTACCCTGTGGAATATCCTGTATCACGGTGTTTTAAGGCTGACATTACCAGATGGCTTTGACATAGTAGGCTTCGTCGACAACCTGGCTCTGATCGTGACCGGCAAAAACGAGAAACAAATAATGGACAGAGGGAACATGGCAATTAAACTAGTGGCAACTTGGATGAACGGGAAAAAATTGAAGCTCGCTCTAGAGAAAACCGAAACTGTGTTACTAACCGGATTAGAAAATAGGCTCCATCATGTTCAAATCATGTTCAAAATACCTTTTTTACTACCTAGTTTAAATCTATAAACTAATCACTTTAGACCAATGTGTATCCTTTAATCAACACATTGCGACAAAAATGAAAAAGGCCCTCAAAGCCTGTGCTGCACTCGGAAGGCTCATGCCAAATGTGGGAGGACCAAAGAGCAGCAAACGAAGAGTCTTATGCACAGTAGTTCACTCTACTATGCTGTACGGTGCCCCAGTATGGAATAAGACCAGGAAAAGGTTACCGCGAAACAAAAGTTGACATCAATTCAGAGGAAGATGGCACTGAGAACTTGTAATGCATACAGGACAGTATTAGGAGAAGCAATACTTGTAATAACGGCGATACCACCAATACAGCTCCTACCGAAAGAAACAGTAGTCAGACTGGAGACAGAAATCAGCGAAAGAAGACTGCTAGGTCACAACTGTACACCAGCCGGCAACAACTGTGGAAAAGCTCAAACAAAGGAGAATGGACCCGACTGTGTTAATCCCCCAAGTAAAACCATGCGCGACAAGGAAATATGCAGAGGTGGGCTACTACCTGACACAATTACTGTCCGGCCACGGGTGCTTCAGACAGTCCATGTGCGGCATAGGCCAAGCCTCAGACGGCTCGTGTGTCTACTGTGGGGAAATGGACAGTGTGCAACACACCATCTTCGATTGCCCCAGGTGGACACCAGAAAGAAACAAATGCGCAGACAGAACTCAAGCAACACTGGAAGTGAAACACTAGCGGACATAATGTTAAGGTCGGAGCAGGGCTGCATAACAACTGTGACCTTGGCTACCGACATATTACGAGAAAAGGAAAAGTACAAACGGAACGTGCATATATACCTGAACCTCTAATCACACACGGTGGAGGGAGGAAGTAAGGCCTTAAATTGACCCAAACTGCAGACACCTTTAAAACTAATAAATAGACAACGTCATCTTCAAGCTAAATGTCATGAGGCGGTACTAAGATGATCGTGTTCTTTTTGCTGGCCACTTGTCAAGTTAACAGAATGTGCTTGCTACGTCCCATTAAAAAAAAGACATACAAGACCAGACAGACAACACTAGATAGACGAGACTAGACAGACAAGGCAGGGCTGACAAGTCTAGAGAGACAAGACTAGACAGAAAACGCTAGACAGACAAGACTAGATACACAAAACTAGACAGATAAGTCTATATGGCCGAGATTAAACAGGCAAGACAGGCAATAGTCAACAGTAAAAACTAAGCAGACTAATCTAGTCAGAGAAGACTAGAAAGAAAAATCTACGCAGACGGAACTAGACAGATAAAACTATAAAGACAATACTAGATAGACCAAGCTTAACACATAAGATTTATAAGTAGGTATAGATAGATAGCTATAATTGTAGAGTGTATGGAGAGGGTTGGTAATAATATTCGTGCCGATTGAACTGTAAAGATGATCTTTAATTTTCGAGGGTTCAATTTCGAATCGCTCTCGATATTCAGGGTAATTAAATTCGGCAATAAATTAGCATTAGGCGAAATGATTTCTAATTTAATATTCCTCGATAAAAGCTGAAATCTCCGATCCGAACGAAATTACTAACTAATTGCTATATAGACGACGTTTAGGACAAGTTTATCGACGACATAGTTATAAATTAAGTCTTTTTTCTTGGTATTTCTGCAAAATTCCCAACCTGCAGATTTTATTATTTTGTACTCAGTTATAAAATTTGTTTCTGCAAATAAAATATAAGAATTTATTTTTCTAACTTCATTGTCTGGTGTGTTTGGTCTGCTTTTTCTCAAATGGTCTGAAAACTAATGAAGTGAACTGGACTTTTTGAGTAAATCGTGATTTAATTTAGTATCATTATTCTGTGATAAATATAATAGTAATTAGGGCGAGATCAATAATGAAATTGGTTGTTTGCAAATGAATATTTGATAATCAGTATGTAATTAATTTCGAATTAGTTTGACGCACGGTCAAAATGGCCGAGTGGACAGTTGTTTGCATTTAAAGAAACACGTCGACATGTAAATCTAGTTCAAATGCAGTTTATCATTTTCGTCAGTCTAGATGCAAACTTACGATCCCTTCGTGTGCGGGAAGATAATTGTGCAAAATTTATTTCTGTAGTCAAAACGAAGGTCTAGTTTAGTGTAAATTATAAAGTTTAACGAAAACGTAGAGGGAGTTATTATTTTGAAACGAATTACTACCATTTCCTATGTATCAAATATCTGAAACTAACAAATTTACTGTGAAATAAAAGCACTAAATCTTGATATAAAATCAATTTATGAAATTATGTTTTAAGATGAAGATTCAAGTGAGTCGCGTACAAACACTATATCCCCAATAAATATCTATAAATATTTCAGCCGAGTGTTTTCTATAAATATTATTTGCCATTCGATGTGGCGGCGCTTGAGGTAATGAAAATCGCGGTTTTACGGCAGCTTACGTAGTAGATGAGATGACGCTTCCCTCGAAATAAATCTCAATCGGACGTAATGACGCCGATAAATACGGCGAATCCGATCTCTCGAATACACTGCGTACTGCACGTTTCTAATATCGAATAACCGAGATTAATAGTCCATCCCTGTTGCTCTATCGCCGCATTTTTAGGTTTCTTTTGCCGCCGAAGTAATTTCATGATGGTCTACGCCAAGCATCTTTAATACCTCGTAAGTCTAAAAACTAAAATTTTACGGTAGACATATAAAACTGCCAGAACACATTAAACATTAATTTATTCTGCTCGTTTAAAATACACACTTTGTATTGTCGAATTAACGTATGAGAATTGTTGTCTTGGCCGAGAATTTTCTAGGAAACGTTTCTGACTTAAGTGGTTTACACGCCGCTGTATCACAGAAAACACATCTGACAACTACAGATATCTGACAGCCACATAACTTTGCACGGATGCACAGGGGATATTAACAAAAATATCAAAAAGTCAATTTGTCAAAAACTCAGATTTACGAGGTTTTCCAGGCGTACTGTCAATGCACAACTTAGTCAATACCGCCGGCTTCGTCGCCCGTCGTATATACTGAAATTATAATTCGGGCTAGAATTATAATTCGAATTTATAAGGGACCGTGTAGAGAGATAGTTTCATTTCAAGCAAATGGTATTAAAAACGTTTGAACATAATGAAAAAGGATTTTCAATTATTATTGGGAAATACCTTACTAAAAATTAAATCAGACTAGATTATCAAATGTTTAGTCTAGATGAAAAGTGATAGACCAAGTCTAGTCTGCACAATCTTACTAGATTATAAGTCTGGTCTAAACGACACATTGCAACAAATATTTCCACAATATTGAATGTGGAAGTTTGCAATAGATTTGTAACTAACAAACGGATAAGTTTGAATATGAAAACTGTCAGATTAGTTTGTTTACAAAAAAATATATGCAGAAGAAATAAGAAGAAATGCGTGAGAAACGATAAATTTAAAAAAAAGAAAACGTGAATATTTATATTATCAATCAAGAAATGACAACACATTTGCTCAAGCAGTACAAGGAAATATATATAATACACAAACACCACAAAGTAAGAACGAACAAAAAACGATGATACAACAATGCAATAGCCCAAAGACAGATAGCCTGGCTGAAGTGGAATTCTAAAAAGACCAAGGAAAATTGGCACAAAGGCCCTAGGGGTATAAGCATGGTGATTCGGCCCCGGAAAGATATTTATATGATACTCTGAATATATGTTGGTGCTAATTAAATAATAAGATCCTGAAAGTTTCAGATCGCTAACTGAATTGGTTTTCGAGAAAAAGCGAAATGTGTCAAAAACGAAAGAAATTTTTTTTTCACAGTAACGGCTGAATCGATTGATCTAAAAATTTAATATGTTTTGGGGGCCGATAGGAGCTCTTACGAAAAAAATTAACAGCTATATAGCTTCATAAGTTTCATGAAAAAAAAACATTTTTTTTGTAATTTTAATTTTTTTCCATGGTACAGTTTTGGTACAATTATGAAACTTTCTTATTTTCATGCCTTATATATTACCCTTTAACTTTATGAGTTTTTCGGATTTTTAAAAATGTTAGGCCATAGCAGAAAAAAATAAAAACCATTTTTGGCTCAAATAATGTATTTATGTAATGTTTCAAGTTTTAATATCCTTGTTTTTATGCCTATTTAGATTATTTATAATTATTAGAAATAACACTTTATATTTAAAATTTGAACAATAATTTTTTCATCAAAATAAAAAATTAAAACAGTTAAAAATAACTAACTCATCATTATATTCTTCTTCTTCTTTCGAATAGGTCTACTCTGGCCCACGCTTGTTCAACGGTTGGGCTTTGACCTTTGCCCAGTATTGTCGCATCTTCTTCCGGTGTAACTCCTTTCTCTCTTCTGTCCAGGGGGTACCTTTCCTTTGAGGTTTTTCCTGAAATCCACGGACTTCCTTTAGGGTTCGTCTCACAGACTGTCACAGACTGTTTTTGAGATCTGTTATTCCCAGTTCTTTTATATCCTTCTCGGTCTCTGTCAACCAAGTGGTACGAAGCTGCTTGTTTTGCCAGAAGGTAAACAGACGGTTGGTTTGTCTGTTTGGAGACAATCTTGCAACGTGGCCATAGAAAGCTACCCTTCTTTTCCTTGCAAAGTCAGAGAGCATCTCAATATGTTCGTAGAGCTCAGAGTTATGTCGTCTTCGGAATTCCCCATCTTCCTTTGCCGGGCCTAAGATCTTCCTGAGGATTCCCCTCTCTCTGATTTCCAATTTCTCTATTAGACCCATTCGGTTCAAGGAAAGACATTCCATGGCATATAGGCCTTCTGGTCGTAAGACTGATGTGTAGTGCTTAAGTTTCAGGTTGCGTGACAGGCATTTCTTAAATCATCATTATAAGTATATTAATTTCAATAAATATTTTAACTTTTTTTTATTACAAAGCTCGATTATTATTATATTCTACTAAATTAATTTCATTGATATAACCACATATCATTGATATTTTTTCAATTTATTAAGTTCATTTTCAATAAATAAACAACAGAGAAAAGAATAACAAATACGATATTTACAGCAAAAATATAGATGAATAGAATTTTATTAATCTTCATCACTGTCTTCTTCAATCACAACTGAAGTATCGTCTTAATCAAATAGTTTATTTAATATAGCAGCAGGTCTAGGAATTTTTGATAAGTATTTCCCGTGCGACAAAAAATTAACAATCGCGGCAACAATCGTTCTAAGACCATTTCCACACTCCCTGCTGCGTCTCGTAAAGCTTTTGTATCCGATAGTATTTGGCTTGTAATCAATAAAGCATCTATAAACTTTCCTGCTAATGTGACGTGGTTGAACTTGTGATTTTAGAATGTATCAATGGTCTTTTACATACTGATTGGTGATATCACCCTATTTATTCATCATTTCTGATAAATAGGATATCGCTTGTTTAAATTGGTAAGAACCAGTAAAAATTGTTCTTAGATCTTTTTCCGTCATTTCTGGAAAATCTTCTAAATCATCTGTCTGAAGCGGTAGTTTTCTAAGTTGCCAGCCATTTTGCGTCACTTCATCAGCTAACGTATTTTCAACATCATTTTCGCATTTCATCATTTCTACAATATCATCTAGGCACTCGGCATCAGAAGTTTGGCGTTTGTTGTATTTATTATGGAGAAACGACGCGATTTAATAAAAGGCCCGATTCTAGGAAGCATTTTGTTGTCAATTTTCTGATCTAGCAGATATTTTTGTTTTAACATCCCGTGACTCCACTGGCCAACGCAATTTTTTTGATTTCCAACGTAAGTTTTTTCGTTAAGTTTCTTGACGCATTAGACTCAGCTGTTAGTTGATTGCGTTTTCCTTTTAGTGCTGGCATTAATACTTCAAAACTCTTACTTTCTAGGTGCTCTTTTACATCACGCAACCTATGATCAACCACAAATGCATCACCAGGTTTCAATAAATTACATATATCATTTGGATTATCTATAATATCTCTTATAATATTAGTATCATTTTGGGTAGCATAATACGGTTCTAGCATATCGATAATGTATCCATCAGTTGTACAAATCGTAAATTGTTTACACAGCGGCACTTATTTTTGCCCAGAATATGAGTTTCTCTGGTAGTGATTGTTTGAACATTTCTCATGACGAGCATACGTCTCATCACAAATGATAATGAGTTTGCCATTGAGATTATTAAGTTTTTTAGCAACCGCAGATGTATGATTTTGAATGAGATCATTTCTGGGTATTGCATGTAATCCAAATTGAAGAGGTTATACGTCTTGTTCGAAAGATTGCGAAGCTTGATTAAAAATGCAATGAGTGCTTGAGTTATACTTCGACCGCCAGTGTTTCTCATTGATGATGACAAATTCCGCAGTTCAATGTTTTCCCATTTCCCAAATTTTCCCTTTTCAAGCCAGTCAAGGCGTGAAGTTTCAACACAAAAATTAAAAGAAATGTTCTTGTATCGTTAATATATTAAACAATAATGGAGCTTAGTAATAAAAAAAAGTTCTCAACAAAATTTTGAAATTAATAATAATTAGTTATTTTTAACTTTTTTAATTTTTTATTTTGATGAAAAAATTATTGTAGTTATTTTAAATATAAAGTGTTATTTCTAAGAATTAGAAATAAGCTAAATATGCATAAAAACAAGGAAATTAAAACATTAAATAAATGCATTATTTGAGCCAAAAATGGTTTTCATTTTTTTCTACTGTGGCCTACCTTTTTTAAACATCTGAAAAACTCATAAAGTTAAAGAGTAATATATAAGACTTAAAAAAAGAAAGTTTTATAATTGTACCAAAACTGTACCATGGTTAAAAAATTAAATATAAAAATAAAATGTAATTTTTCAAGAATCTTATGAAGCTATATAGCTGTTAATTTTTTTCGCAAGATCTCCTATTAGCCCCCAAAATATATAAAATTTTTAGATAAATCAACTCAACCGTTACTGAGAAAAAAATGTTTGTTCGTTTTTGACACATTTCACTTTTTCTCGAAAACCAATTGAGTTAGCGATCTGAAACTTTCGGCATCTTATTATTTAATTAGTACCAACATATCTTCCAAATATCATATAAATATCTTTCCGGGGCCGAATCACCATGCTTATACCCCTAGGGCCTTTTTGGAACAAAGAAAGGTTACAGTCAAGATAATTCGAGGAACCAAACCTTCATACCACACCAAATAACCCAAATCGAAGAGAGCTTTGCTAAGAATAACTCCAGAGATGTATTTGGAACCTTCAAGCAGACTCTCGCAGAAAATACGCTCCGACAAGCCTCCACTTCAGAGACTCACAAAGCAAACTGCCTTATAACGACAAGGAAAACTACCACCTGTTGGCTCAGAACTTTAAAACTCTACTCAAGTTTGACCCATCCAGCGAAGATATCGACTATAAACAAACCACACCAAACCCCGACTCGCTGCTCCCTTCATTGGAAGAAGTTGGCCAGATTATTCAACTTCTTAAGAATAATAAGTCAGCTGGATAGGACTCTATCGTTGCCTACTCTATCGTGAAGCAATGCCGTGCGCCAGCTATCCAAGATAATCCAGGACATCTAGGATAGGTACAGAGAAATTACCACCCGATTGGAAACCTACTCTGATCCACCCGCCTCACAAAAAGGGAGAATTCACTGATCCAAACAACTACCGTGGAATTTCTCTCGTCCCGGTAACATACAAGATTATCTCCATGGCGTTACAAACAAGGGCAGAAAATGAGCTGGATATTCAACTATGAAAATACCAGAAAGGCTTCAGGAAGACCCGATCCTGTGTTTAACAGATCCTCAATCTTAAAACTGTACTTGTATACTCCAAAATGATAAACCGCAAAGTGGTCGTCACCTTTGTTTATTTTAGGAAGTCCTACGACTCCTAAGCATACGACATTGATAGAGAAACGCTTAACAAAGTACTACAGGGATTAATGCTATACAACAAAACCCGCAGACTCATCATAGAAACCTTGACCAACACCCAGTCCGAGGTTAAATTTAGAGGCGAGATCCAAGAAGGCCTCGAAATAAAAACTGGAGTGAGACAAAGAGATGGAGTTTCCCCACTTCTCTTCAACTGTGTCCTTGAAAAGGTTATGAGAGAATGGCGCAAGGAACTGATCAACTTGGGTGTTCAGAGTGGTATCTACGTGGGATGTAAGAACGATGGACAGGTTGAAGATTGCCTGACCTTTGCAGATGACATGGCACTGATTGCTGATACTCTTGAGATGGCAACAATGCAATTAAATTTCCTCAGAAAACAGGCTGCCAAAGTGGGTCTTCAAAGTCGCTGGAGAAAACAAAATGTGTCACCAACATCAAAAAAGCAAACAGAGAGATATTACTAGAGCAGGGAAGCATCAAGAGGACTGAGAAATTTAAGTATCTCGGCGTATGGATTGAACCAAACTTATCAGAAGCATCATTATCAATGCGCGTCAACAAGTTAGAACTAGCCTATCAACTGACTAAAAACACCTACAACAAGAAATGCCTGCAACCTGAAGCTTAAGCACTACACATCAGTCTTATGACCAGAAACCCTGGATGCCATGGAGTGTCTTTCCTTGAACCGAAGAGGTTTGGTAGAGGAATTGGAAATCTGAAAAAGGAGAATACTCAGAAAGATCCTAGGCCCGGTAAAGGAAGATGGGGAATTCCGAAGACGACATAACTCAGAGCCCTACGAACATATTAAGAGGCTCTCTGACTGTGCAAGGGAAAGAAGGGTAGTTTTGTATAGCCACGTTAGAAGATTGGCTCCAAACCGACTAAAAGTATATTGTAATAATTCAACCGTCTGTTTACCTTCTGGAAAAACAAGAAGTTTCGTACCACTTGGTTGACAGAAACCGAGAAGGATATTACAGAACTGTGAATAACCGATTCTAATAGAACATAAAAACAGACAGTCTGTGAGACGCACCCTGAACTAAGTCCGTGGATTTCAGAAAAAATCCCGAAGGAAAGGTACCCTCTACCCTCTGGACAGAAGAGAGAAAGGAGTTACACCGGCAGAAGATGCGACAATACTGAGCAAAAATCGAAGCTCAACAGTTGAACAAGCGTGGTCCAAAGTAGGCCTATTCGAAACTAGAAAAAGAAGACACATGAAGAGAAGACAGTAATGCAAGATTTAATATTAAAATTTGATGCTTAAGAAACATGAAATCTTTTTCGGAAAGATTGAACAGATTAGAAATAAGCTTGATTGAAGCCTCAAGCCGATCTGCTGGACTTCTTTATCTCAAGTAAGAAATCACTTAGATTAGAAATTTGTTACCTGAATTCCGATCACTCAGAAGCAATATTCTGTGTGCGCTGCGCGGGTGCGCAGTAGTTTCGTGACATTTTTAAATTTGTGCAGATAAATTTATTTTCCGCGCACTTAAATTACGAAAAGCTGATTTCGTCTTCGAAATTGGGAATATTAGATTAATTAATATATTATTGAAACCAGCAACATAATAATATGATCAACAAACAGACCTGCAGCGCCATACAACGCCGCGCCGGGTGAGTACTGTCGAACATACCTTTGGACATGCCGATGTACATGCGACTCTTAAGAGAAATAAAGCTAAGCACACATCCGTGATATAATGAGAATAAACTTACATTAATTTATCAAATCAAATTGGGCAAACAATTAACACCGAAGAAATTTATAAAGAGTGGGTTAGTACAAAAGAGCAATAAATGAAAGTTTCATTGGAAATATCCAAACTATTATTTTGCTATTTGATTTTTTTTTCTATCTTGGCCGTCTAGTGACCTCGTTAAACAACTATTGTTCAATGTACATTTCTCCTATAGCGTTCATCCTCTTTTCTCTTTTGCCAATCTATCTTCATCCTCTCTCTTTGCTGCTCGCTTAGCTCTTCTGTCCACACTGTTCCTCCAGTTTTTCTCTTGTTCGACTCAAATCTTTCAAAATTGAGAATTTTGTCTCTCATCGTGTCTCTGTTTGTTATGCCTTCTTCTAAAATACCCACCTCCACTAAGTCTGCTCTGACTTTTTTGAATTATGTGATTTGGGTTATGTGGATTTTGTCAAAAAACATGAATATTTTATGCATAGTTGTTTGAAATTCAGGGGGGAAATTGCTTTTTAGGCCATTTCGAGGTTAAAACTGGGACTGTAAGTTCCAGAGTGTGTATTCAGCCGCTCCTAACATGGAAGACAGACAAACTACCGTTTGTAGCCGCTCCTATACACTTCAGACTATTTGATATTATGGTTTGAACAAATAAGTATAACAGAATTGCGTTATTTGTTTTTAATTTAATTTTTTGCTCACCCTAGACATTGGACCGCTCAGTACTAATAAAAATTAGAGTGAACACTGCTCAGAAGTAATTCTAACCATAAGTGCTCTCACTTATGGTGATTATCATTAATCATCATAATCATTAAAAAAGATGCAAAGCCCACCCTGACTAACAAGACAACTGGCAGAGTTTTGGAATAGACTTGAAAAATCTAATCAACTTGAAGGTTAAATTAAGAACCAAAGAGCAACTTGATACCGAAGCAGTAAACTTTATTAAATAGATATAAAAAGCAGCATGAAATAATACCCAAACTTCCATCTGAAAACAGTGGTAAATAACTACCCAAATGAAATCAGGGAATCATTGTAAAGGAAAAATAGGAAAGCTAGAAGGGTATGACAACAAACTAAGGATCTAATAGATAAAAATATTCTACATAACAGAATACAGCGACTAAATAGAGATATACAAAAAAAATAAAGAAGATTCGTAGCTACCTTTAAGGTCTAACAGCGCATAGTGATACCGAATACTCCCTACGGAAGGCAGCTATAAAACCAAATTTGATTAACCAAGCTCCGCCTATAAGAATGAAATTGAATGGTGCCTGGGCACGGGAAAACGTGCAAAAAGGAGAAATCTTCGTCAAGTATCTGGAAGAATTTTTTATGCCGAATTAAATACACGCAGACACTAGGCTGCCAGATATAGTTAACCAAGAGAAAATTCCTATAACCACCCTGAAAGTAGTTACGAACGAGATAAAAAAAAAACTCAAGGAAAGCACGAGGGCTTCCACTTAATCACAGGAGAATTCCTAAAACAGCTCCCACGATAAGGTATTGTTAAATTAACCTACTTGTTCAATGCAGCGTTTATGTTAAAGCATGTTCCTAATATCATAAAATAAAAACCTGGCAAGCCACCACTTAAAGTAAAATAATATAGGCCTATCTCCTTACTATTGATAATCTCCAATTTTTTTTAAGAACTGCTATTAAAGAGATTAAAACCAATCATTGAGAAGAAAACCCTAATGCTCAACCACCAATTTGGATTTAAATGTAAGCATTCTACTATAGATCAGATACATCGAATTACAGACATTATCGAAAAGGCCTTAGAAGAAAAAAGTCTGCGCATCGATCTTCTTAGATGTTGCGCAGGCATTCGATAGGGTTTGGCACCAGGGACTTGTCCACAAATTAAACCAACTTCTTCCAAAACAGTATGTTGAACTGCTAAAGTCATACATTACATATAGAATGTTTCGTATAAAACAGGAAAAATATTACACTGAGCTAAAAGAAATACAAGCAGCTGACCCGCAAGGTAGTGTGCTGGGTAGTAAAAATACTTTATCTTCGCTATACGTGCGATCTACCAGAAATTGAAAACATCTCCACAGCAACATTTGCAGACGATACTGCACTTAATTTGCAGATAATGCAACTGAAACTACCGAAAAATCACAACAAGCTACTAATAAAATATCCATGAAAAAATGGATGCAAAATTGGAAGATAAATCTGAATGAAATCAATTAATTCTATTCATACCAACCGTACCAAAAAGAAAATCAGGGACCAACCAACCTTAACCATTAACAATTACATTATACCATACTCAAGCATAGCATATAACCACAGATACAAAATTTCTTTGGAAAGAACATGCAGAGAAAAAATTAGGAAGCATTAGGTATAAAATACTGTAAAATGTATTGGCTATTAAGTCACAACTGAAAATTTTGAATATACAACAGTGTTTTATTATATAATATATTTTTATATTATTTATAGTATTATATAACCAGACTTTAAAACCATGGTGGACGTATGGCATTCAACTCTGGGGGTGTGCCACATCATGTCACATAAACAAAATTTAGCGATTCCAAAACAAGATTCTACGAAATATTGTTAATGCACCGTGGTATGCACAAAATAGCGACATTCATCAGGACCTTGGCATCGAAGATGTTACCCGTACGATTAAAAGACTTGCAAAACACGAACAACATCGATTACATCCTCAGTAGTAGCAGACAGATGAGCACATACGTCACTCTTCGCAAACGATTTAATACCGGGAGAAACCACTGGCAGTCGTGGTCGCCAACCACGACTTTTTAGTCAGACGTCGATTAAGATTCTTAATCTTACTAGCCAGTGGTCACTTGCGGTATAAAATCGGTTGCGAAGAGTGACGTATGTGCTCATCTGTCTGCTACTACTGAGGATGTAATCGATTTTGTTTTTTACTATGTTGTTCGGGCTTTTCCAGGTCCATTTCCTTTTGGGTGCATTTTTGAAATGGGTATTCATGCAGAGCAGGTGCTCACTGTTAAGATAGTCCATCATCATTAGCCCGCGATAGTTGTTCGCGATAGTCTGGTTCCTAAAATCTAGTCTAGATAAGATTATTAAATCTTAATTCAGATCATTCATTTCCGATTCTGAGACACCAATGTTTACATACAGGGCCTTCTTTTCCAACAGTTGGCAGCGGCTATCGGACTGTCCGAATGACGACGACCACTAGATGATAAGACTTATGTCTCAAGTCCTCAAGGTATTTCTCCGCATTGTCCACACTCGCATATGCGCCAGATGTGAGGGACAGGCTGGAGAAACGCAATTTTTCGCAGCGATGCGACATTGGAATTGACATTGAGACATGCATGTCATTGACATTCATGAATGTTGATATATGCACCTGCTTTATTGACTACCGAAAAGCTTTCGACTGTGTCTCGCACCAGAAGGTCATTGAGATCCTAAAATACACCGGAGGCGATGCGGGAGAGCTGAATATCATCACGCAGCTGTACTGGCATCAAACTGCAGGGATTAGGAGAGAGGGCATAATATCCGAAGAAACAGAAATTAGATTTAAAATTTAGAATTAGTGTTAGACAGGGGTGTGTCGTGTCCTCTCACCTCTATAATATATACTCGGAGACAGTGTTCCGGGAGGCACTGGAGAATGTGAAAGAAGGCGTTAAAATCAACGGCACCCATATTAATAAGCTACGATTCGCCGACGATACGGTCGTGGTCGCCGACAGCCTCCCACATCTTCAGAATTTTTATTTTTTTATTTTCGAAAGTGACTCCACTCAAAAGAAGGACAACGGAAGGACAGAGGGACGCCAGCGATGGCATTACTGCCTCTGCCCACCCTTCGATTAAAAATACAACAGTATTTACACGAAAGTAAAAAAAGTAAAGCAAAATATGCTATACAATAGCATTTACAATTGCAACAATTACAACACAAGTAATAAGAAAAACAAAAACAGAGACAAACAAAAAAAAAACAAGAAAAAACTCTACCGCCCTTGTTCCCACACAGGCAACTCCTTAGCCCGCATGACTGTGGCCGCGAATCGGCTTAAGGCCGCCCACACGCCCCGCCCCCCCTCGCCGGCGAGGCCACCCGCCTCGGCTTCGACCGTGACTTCCCGTTCCAGGGCCGACGCCAGGGCCTGTCGCTCCTTCTCCCAACGCGGACACGCCACTAGAGTGTGCTCCGCGTCGTCGCGCACGCCCTCTCCACAGGATATGCACCTCTCGTCTGGGGCTTTCCCAATCCTATGGAGATACGCCCGGAAGGACCCGTGTCCGGTAAGAAGCTGGGTGAGAAAGTACGAACCCGCCGCATCCAGCCCTCGCCCCATCCACCGAATTAAATCAGGGATGAGACGACGAGTCCACGCGCCGTTTCCGCCACGTGACCACCTCTCCTGCCAGCAGGCAAGTAGTTGCTCTCCTTGCCTCCCTTGCCTCCCCGCGGTTCCCACCAGAAGTTCTTGCGTCCCTCACCGACGCGCGCTCCATAACAAGGAGGTCCGCGGGAGGAATCCGCGATATGACCTCCACGGCGTCACTGCTAACAGTGCGGTAAGCCCGGGCGAGCCTGATGGCCACCGGGCGCAGTACCCGTCGCAAACGCTCCCTGTTACGAGCGTTACCCCTCACGGCCATTGCCCACACCGGTGCCGCGTATAGGAATCTACTAGTGGCCACACTGGCCATAAGCCTCCTCCTACCCTCACCAGGCCCGGAGGCCCTCGGCATGAGACGCGCCACCTGTTGTGACGCGCGTGCCGCGTTGCCGGCGGCATGGCACACGTGTAATCCCCACTGACCCGCCTGGAGGATCACACCGAAGTACCGAATCGACCGTTTGACCGGTATCTTCTCTCCCAAAATTTCGATCTCCAGAATGCCTCTGCCTGACCTTCTAGTGGAGAGCAGGGCCGCCTGTGTTTTAGAGGCGGCGAGCTGAAGGCCCGCCGTCTCCATCTACTCCCGAACGAGTTCCCCCGCGCGCGTGACCCTGAGACGCAGCATATCCCAGCACCTGTCTGTGAAGACGAGTGCCAGGTCGTCTGCATATGACACAATACCCACCCCTGTGGGCAGTAACCGTCTCAGCGTCCGCAGAAGGCCGTCATAGGCGACATTCCACAAGAATGGTCCTACATCTTCAGAATATGATGGATCTTATCGTTGAACATAGCACACAGTATGGTCTACACATAAACATTGCCAAGAACAAGGTGGTTGTGTTCTCCAAGGCACCAAGACGGACAACCCTCCAAATTAATAACCAGGTTGTGAAACAAGTGTCGTGCCCAAAATGGAAATCAGATCAAGGATAGAACAGGCCAGAAGGACATTAATTTCCATGAAGGACTTCTTTACCAGCAGAGACCTAAACCTACAGCTCCGCATACGCATATTGCGCTGTTTTATCTTCCCAGTACTACTCTATGGCTCCGAGAGCTGGATTCTGCCAATTAATGGATAGCCGCATTGACGCCTTCGATATGTACTTATATCGCCTTATACTGCGTATATCCTCGGTAGACAGGATAACCAACGAGGAAGTGTTAAGGAGAATGGTTAAAGGTAAGGAACTGCTGACAACCATCAAAGAACGAAAGCTTCAATACATAGGACACGTTATGAAAGGGGAGCGGTATGAGTTCCTTCGACTCCTCATCGAAGGAAAGATCGAGTGCAAACGATCTGTGGGCAGACGGGAGAACTGATGGCTAAAGAATCTGCGTCGATGGTTCGGAAGCACAAGATTTTCAGAGGTGCGGTTTTACGCACCATTATAGCCAGTTGGATAACCAACCTTCGTAGGGAGACGACGTCCTAAGAAGAAGATCGGACCGTCATTTGCCACAATTATGTCCTCCATCGTGCATGCCTGTTCCATGTTGGAACATCTGAGAAGGTGGCTATAGCTTGAAGCCACCCGCATTCACACAGCTCCTCGTCCACAGGCATTCCCCATCTCATCCTGTTCAATTTGCAGCTCGTCACTCCTGTCCTTAGTCTATTCAGTGATTTCCATGTCGCGTATGGTAAAAGTTTTTCCGGTGGCAGCTCCTCTCTGGGTTCGATCCGCAGGTATGAGTGTTGTTCCTTCCATAGTTATATCCTGCGTTCTTTTGAGCATGTCTGCAGTTGTTGCGTATGTTGGAGAAAGCTCTTCCTTGATTTGAGTCTTCGCCTTTGTGGTTGTTGGTCGTGTAGAGGGTGTCGCCTATCTCCGATCTTCTTCTGCCACTCAGTTCCAGATGCTACTTTGCGTCTGACGTGTGCTGTTGCAATTCCAGGTATATGGTACAGCTTTTCGATAGGTGTTGGTCTCAAGCAGCCTGTTATAATCCTGCACGTCTCGTTTAAGGTCACGTCGACATGTCTTGCGTGAACCGAGTTGTACCACACTGGTGCCGCGTACTCGGCAGCGGAGAAACAGAGAGCAAGGGCTGCACGTCAGGCTGCGCTCCCCATATTATGCCAGTGAGCTTGCGAATGATATTATTCCTAGCACAAACTTTGGCCTTTGTATTCTTGCAGTGTTTTTGGAAAAATAGTGTGCGGTCCAGTGTTACACCCAGGTACTTTGGAGTATCGCATGTTTCGAGTTCTTGTTCTCTCCATGTGATTTGCAGCTTATTGCTTACGTCCTTACTTCTCAGGTTTATTTATTTAGCGTATGGCACAACACATGGTAAATTTATGAAACATGTAGAAATTATCGATTGAATAAGACATTACAATGTTCGATTTACAAACAGACATATAAGTAGATATAAAACTGTTATATTAAAAGATCTAGTTCAGCTATCTATTGAAGACTTGATTGTGTGGTGTGGAAGAAGTCCCTCAAATTCCCTTGATATGCCCTCAGTTCACTCTGTCACTATGTGGCCAAATTGTTTGGTTTGGGTGGCCGGAGTCGCAGCCAGGGTTGGGTCGTTTTCCCCATTTATGGAACTTCTCAGGTGGAATGCACATACCTGGGTTTTGCTGGGTTTCGGCTTCAACTGGTATATGTCGTAGTACTATGCCATGTTTTTTAAGGCTGAAGTTAGTTTATTAGTTTATTCTCGACTTCATCTAAACTTTTCTTCTGTGCGGAGATGGTTGTATCATCCGCATAGATGAAGCGGCGGGTCTGTTGGTCGGACTTGGTTGGTCATTTGTGTATACATTGAAAAGCATAGGAGCCAGTACACTTCCCTGTGGTTGGACGTTCCTCTCCATCGTAGTCTCTCCATCGACTCATTTTTCCCTGCAGTGTAACATTAGGGTGTCCGTTATTTCCCAAATTGACTTTTTTACAGTGATCGCCCCCTGAATTTTTTGTTTAAGATATAAAAAAAATTATCCAATACAATTAAGCTCTTAATTTCTTGATTAAACCGTGCCGGAATCATGTTACTTTTACCATTTAAATAACATGGGATTATTTGACTTTCTACTTTTAATTTTTTTTTCTAAGAAACAAATGGATGGAAAGATATAAGATCAAATTATTCTGACGTAAAATTTAACGCTCTACAAAAAAGGTCTCTTATGAATTTTCGATTAAATCACTCCATTAAATATTCAACATTTAACTTGTGCCTAATATAAATCTTGCAATATTTTCAACTTTTTGCTCATTTTTACTCTTTTTAACTATAAAATCATTGGAAGAGAAGAGAAAAATTATTATCATTAGAGCGCCAGTGATTATTTGTATGAATTTTATGGCTTGAACTGAAAATTAAACAAAAAAATAATTTTTTGAGAACGAAATAAAACAAAATATTTTTCTTCATATAAGTAGTCTTCGTATAAGTTTATTATCATTCTTTCAATTTTTTTGTTAAACAAGCTTTAATGGGATTAGGATATTTGGTTTTGTACTCCTGCACAACTTGTATTAAATACTGTTTTTGTTCTTCTCGTGTTGTTAAAATGTTAATATACTCTTGGGTTAAGTTAACGGCTCTTTCGGCGACATCATTGATGACTTGCAGATTTTCAACAATTCTTAAGCCCTCCAAATAATCATTATTGCTAGCCCAAGTATGAACATCCATATTCAAGAAATTTGTATTAATGTTGAATCTGTTAAAAAAGTTTAAAGAGTTCGAAGAAATGAAGGAATCAATGTCCTTTTTTTGTAAACTTGCAACTTAGCTAATTGTATTTATTCCATAACGTTTGGAGGTCTCGAAATCTTCACTCTCGCATTTTTTTAAAGCCTTGACCATCTATCGTCTGATGGAAATAGATATGTATGAATCGAAAAATGAAAGAGCAGCTGTTTCACTATTTAAATACCACAGGTGGTTTTTAAATTTATTTCAAACAGCACTAGATAATTCTTTGTCTATTGTTTTATATTGGTACGCAGCTTTCAAGAACCTCAAATCTTGATTTGGAGCCAACGCCGCAAGAGGCGCTTCAAACCAAAACGGTACATAAATATCTAAAAGATTTCCTTTGGTAGCATCGTCTAAATCAACAATATCTCGAAAAATATAAATTTTTAGCGAATAAATCACTTTAGACATCCAGCGGGCGTGGTGAAACGCTCCTGGCTTGTAAAATTTTACTTGATCAGTATCCATGGTACCAAGAAATATTTGGCATAACTTTATGAGCTGTTTGTAATTGTATGTTTTATGATTTATTTTTTCAACTTGGCCTAACAATTTTCTCGGAATTTCAACTGTACTCCAACTTTCTTGAAAGCTCTTAAATAGTTTAACATTTGGTCCTTCTGTGCCAGGTATTTTAGTCGTGAAAACACAAAATAATACCAGTTCGTAGATGTGGTGTCTGCATGGTAAATATAAAAGCCTAGTTTGTAACATTTGTTCTAGGTGTATCTAGGCCGCTCCATTCCGACAAGCAAGATTAGAAGCTGTAGTGTCACAACAGATGGCTTTAATGTTCTCAGTAATTCCCCAATCTTGAATCGCTGTATGAATTGCTTCTGCCTGAGTCAATCCTTTTCCATCTGATAATGCCGGAACGTCTAAGATTTTTTCAATAGTAACACTTCTCACGATGATGGGAACTCGGTCAACTCTTTTACAGGATAATCCATCAGGAATCAATTTCCCATCCCAATGGATAACCGCAGCACCGACATCAATGTCACCAAATCTTATTTTCATTTTTTCAGCAGCATCTTTTCTGATTTTTGATCTATATTCATTAAAAGAAGTTTTATTGAGAATTAAATCATTAGTATCAATTCCGAGAGCTGTCGCTATCGATGATATCACTCGTACAGAATTCCTATAAGAAATTATACAACTGTCTAACGTCGCAACTACATCTTCAGTAAGAATATTTATTTTTCCTCTTTCATTCTTTGGTTCATAATTTCGCCCTTGTAATTCGAATGTTGGCTATGATGTGCTTAGTTGAGACGTAGATGTTGTTTCGCCACTCAAAATATTCTCATTTATTGTGCTTTTTGAACTCGGTTCAAAAACTAGATTAACTTCAGATCTAACATAGATAATAAAAAATTACTACTGTCATACTTTTATCCCTTAAGTACATAAATTTTGTTTAAAGATAGAATTTGATCAATATCCTAAATTGAGCGATCATTGGTAATTGTTGAATCTACATTGACACTACTTTCGTCTTCATTAACAGATTGAGATTGAACCAAGGTGATATCTTCGTCTTCTTCAAAAATCAGGTTTTCTGAAATTAATTAAACAATGAATTAATTATGAAATATTTTACTGATCAATTACAATATTTTTTCCAAGCCCTGACAATTGAATTTTAACTACAACTTATAATCCAACTGCAACTTACCAACCGTTTCATTGGAATCTTTGTCTCGTTCATAAATGTGCAAATGATATTTTCTCACTGTTCTTTGATCATATAAAAATTTCATGACGTCACTGTCGACTGTACTTATCACCGTGTGCGATATCAAATAATTTGTCTAAATAATCTGAAAATAGCATTTGTTTTTTTTTGAGCACTTCTGTAGTTATTGTAAAGTTTTTCTAATTTTGCTAAACATCTTGAATTATATTGCACTGGAATTCCAGCCACACTCCAAAATTGTAACATTTCATTCATAACTAGTCGAGAACTTTCCGCAAGTGTTTTCTTAGTTTCTCTAGTATAATAAAATAATAACTTCAACACTTGTTTATTTGTCGGCAGTTTATTTTCACTGATTGAGTCAGTTGTTTCACGCAAAAAAACCATAGGATTTCGAAAATTCATATACGAATCCATTGTGACAGGATTGACAATAAACTATCTGTTAAATTCAATAGTTTGGGTACACTAAGAGGTTAGATATCAATTATCTATATAAAAAATAAATCTTTAACACAATTAAATAACGGTATTTATAAATGCTCAATAGAGGATATAGTTTTCAATTAATTTTAATCTTATTATATTGTAATCATTAAAAAATTAACGAAAAACACAGCACGAGTTCATTTGGCATTTATCTCAGGCTCAATAAAAATGATGTTGACTACAAGTTCTAAGAAATTTCTCATAGAACGTGTCAGGTGAAATGGTAAAAATTCGAATTTTATTTGAACTTTTGTCGATAGTCTCATTAATCAGTATGAAATTCACTTCGTAAGTACAAAATATTGATTAAAGTACGAAAATTTATCCTGGATAAATTGAATTTCACCACTATAGCGAATTCGGATCTTATGTCACCTGTATTAATTGTCAAAAAATGATTTTTTTGTTTAATTTTCAGTCCAAGCCATAAAATTCATACAAATAATCACTGGCGCTCTAAGGATAATAATTTTTATCTTCTCTTGCAATGATTTTATAGTTAAAAAGAGTAAAAATGAGCAAAAAGTTGAAAATATTGCAAGATTTATATTAGGCACAAGTTAAATGTTGAATAACTTTTAATGGATTGATTTAATCGAAAATTCATAAGAGACCTTTTTTGTAGAGCGTTAAATTTTACGTCAGAATAATTTGATCTTAAATCTTTTCATCCATTTGTTTCTGAGAAAAAAAATAAAAGTAAAAAGTCAAATAATCCCATGTTATTTAAATGGCAAGAGTAACATGATTCTGGCACGGTTTAATCAAGAAATTAAGAGCTTAATTGTATTGGATAATTTTTTTTATTTCTTAAACTAAAAATTCAGGGGGCGATCGCTGTAAAAAAAATCAATTTGGGAAATAACGGACACCCTAGTGTAACATAGAAGCGCATGTTCTGCAGTAGAGTTTTCACCAGTCCAGCTAGGCGATAGTCTTTGGTAACATGATACAATTTCTCTACTGCTTTTTGGTGTTTTACGGTATCATATACCGCTGTCAAGCATACATCTATAAATGCTACACCGGCAATTTGCTTACGTTCGAAGCCATCTTCAATATGTTGTGTTAGTATTATGCTTTCGTCTACTTTACCAGATATGCGATTCCGTATCAATCTTTCGAAGACCTTGAAGAGATGACGTAGTAATGATACAGGTCGAAAGCTTTTAGGTTCTGCTGGATCCTTTCCCGGTTTCAACAGCCTGACTACTCGAGTCTTCCTCCAGATTTTTGGAATTTTTAACTTTCTTACACAGGAGTTCATTAAGTTGGTGATCCATGCAATGGTTGCAGTTCCAAAATGTTTTATTTGTTCTGTTCTTAGATCACCTAGTCCTCCAGCCTTGTTATTTTTTAAGCTGCTAATGGTTGTTTTTAAGTCACTGCTTGTGAATGGCTCAGCTAGACAGTCGGTTCGGTTGTCTGGATCCCTTTGTCTTTGAGTTTTATGGGCCTTTCTTTGGGTCTTTCCGTTCATTAGCAAATGGTATACGATCTGATCTGGTCTGGTCTGCGATCTGGAAAAAGTGTTAAAAAACTCGAACTGGCAAAGTGTCTAAAAACTCGACTAGATTTTGAAAAAAATAGTCTAGATCGGGGCTTCTTAAACTATGGGTCGCGTAGCAAAATCTTGGGGTCGCGAGATTTTAATATAAAATATTTAAATTCATTTGTGAAAGTTTGAAAATGGCGGGCTTCTCAGACAACGATTCATCAACACTAACTGTAGATAAAGTTGGCAAACCTAGAGACAACGATTTAGCAACATTGACTGTAGTGTGACTGTGTTGTCGCTTGTTGTCCAGTGTTGCAAGGGCGTAGCCAGGGTGTGGGGGGGGGGTTAGCTTTGGGGGTTCAAATTCATTTTTGGGCAATGGAAATGGGCAAAGGTAATGTTGCAGAAGACCTTGCTGCAAAGTTTTCACAAGCAAGATTTATTATTGACAAACAGGCATCTAATGTGCGAGAAAGAAAATATAACGAATATTTTCTTCAATTTGGCTTTACATTTAAAAATTGTAATGGTAAAACAACCTATTTGTTTGATCTTAAACGACACTGTCGCGAATAGAATTTCTGAAATTAACAAGGACCAATTAGTGCAACTTATTACAATTAGTGCAACTTAAAGAAAGCCCAAAATTTTCAATTCAGTTGGACGAAACAAACTGATATTACTAAATTAGCTCAGTTGTTGGTATATGTCAGGTATGTTTATAAAAAAAAGTCGAGGAAGAATTGTTATTTTGTCGTCCTTTGAAAGACCATATTAGAGGGAAAAACATATATTGTAAAGTTGACGATTTTTTAAAAGTTGAAGGGTTACAATGGAAAAATTGCTGCGGAGTATGCACGGATGGTGTAAAAGCGATGATTTATTTATTATTACATGCAGAAATAAGATGGATATCAAGAGGTCAACGTTTAAGAAGATTATTGTTATTAAAGGACGAAATCTAAATATTTTTAACCGAACAAAAATGTGATCTTGCTAGTTTTTCTCAAAATGACCTGCGGCTATCCAAGCTGTGTTATCAGACGTTTTAATGTCAAAGTGACATAAACGTATTTTTTGCTCTCCCTCCTTTTTCGACCTAATACACCGTCGTCTCCGCCGTCGTCTGGTCCCAAGCCCAGGGTGTGAAAGGAGGAGGGTGGTCGGGCTACCGCGCCGACCAGAATCGGGAAACCGAAGAAACTAGGCAAGAAACCGCATGGATACACGACTTAACCACTTACGAATTAATGCTACCGCATCCGGGGGAGCCGATGCGCCAGCTTTGGGAACCAGGGATGCTGGTGAGAAGTGGACTACTGGCCAAAGACTCAGGTTAATCACACCGAAATCAGAAATACGAATCGCCGCATGGAATGTGCGAACGGGACATCACGTTGGTCAAAAGGAAATTATCGCCAAGGAATTATTGAAATGCAAAATATCGATCTGTGCATTATCAGAACTGCGGCTCACAGGATCTGGGACAATGAAGGTTGACCCACCATCAATCGACGAGACGATGACGCTATTCTATTCTGGTGGCGACAAACGAGAAGCGGGCGTTGGCTTTATGGTTGATCGACGGGCCTCTGCCAGTGTTATCGCATTCCAACCGATATCCGAGCGTCTGGCGGTTATCACTATTGATGGAACGATTAAGACCCATATCGTATCCGTCTACGCCCCAACTGAGACCAGCCCGGACACAAACAAGGATGAATTTTATGCCCAGTTTCAACACACACTGGATACAATACCCCAAACCGAATTAATCGTACTTATGGGCGACTTTAATGCACATACGGGTGCAGATCGAACCGGTTGGGAAGAAACGATGGGAACATTCGGATACGGGGAAATAAATGACAACGGATCATTTGCAGCGTCAAACAACTTGATCATCGGCAACAGCATCTTTCGTCACCCCCTCAAACATCAACTCACGTGGCGAAATCCATCCGGCAACGATTCGGCGATGTTGGACTACATTTTGGTCAACACCAGATTCCGATCGACGCTCAAAGATGTACGTGCGATGCGTGGACCCGACTGTGGATCAGACCATTATCTTGTCCGAGTGAAACTACAATTGAAATTACAAAGAGCAAAGAAAAAGGCACCACCATCAGCCAAGAGGAACTGGGCCTGTCTGCGAGACCCTGAAACCAGCCGAAAATTTAAAATCGCATTATCCAACAAATTTGCAGCACTCATGATACCAGTCGATATCAACATAGAAGAAAAACAACTTTCTGAGTCTATTGTGGGGTGTGCAACGGAAATGGATCTCGGACGACTGTCTCAATCTAGTCGACCAGCGGAAGCAAATGAAAACGTCGATTTCAAACAATACCGACGATTGAACAAAGAAGTTCGACAGAAAATGAAATTGGAACGGGAAGCTTACTGGAATAACATCGCGGCTGACATGGAAGAAGCAGCGTCAAGGCATGAGTACCGGACGCTGTACCAGACAATCCGACGGTTAAGTGGCAAAACAACATCAACAAATGACAATATCAAAAAATTGGATGGAACTTTCGTGACCTCTCCTTAGGAACGTGTACAGCGGTGGAGAGAATTCTTTCATCAGCTGTACAACCACAATCCGCCAGTAGGTCCAGCACCCGAACTGCCGATTATTGAGCAGCCGATAAATCAGTTTCCCGACTACAATCACTGAGGTGAAGACGGCAATAAAATCCCTGAAAAATGGTAAAGCGCCGGGAGGAGATCAAGTAACTGCCGAAATGATCAAAGCCGGGGGAGACGTCTTATTACATCAACTTCACGTTCTCACAGTGCATATATGGCATTCAGATTGTGTTCCATCCGTGTGGAAGAAAGCGATTGTTGTGCCTATTTTGAAGAAAGGCGACAGTCGGGAATGCAAGAATTACCGTGGTATTAGCCTCCTCTCGATCGTCGGCAAAGTATTTATGAAAATCATACAATCAAGACTACAGAAACATCGAGAGCAAACAAGCCGGGAAGAACAAGCTGGATTTCGACCACATCGAGGATGCATCGATCAGATATTTGCTCTCCGTCAGCTAATGGAAGAAAGAATTCGATGTGGCAAACAAACTGTCATCGTCTTCTTCGATTTCAAATCTGCTTTTGATTGCATCGATTGGACAAGCTTGTGGGAAGCCCTGAAGATCGAACACGTGCCACTGAAAATCATTCAACTTCTTCAAGCATCGTACGACGGCTCAACCAGCAATGTTCGTATCCGAAACGACATGTCTGAGGAATTCCCGATTCGAACCGGAGTCCGGTAAGGAGACGTGGCCTCGCCGCTCCTTTTTAACATTGTGATCGACACGATTATGCGAAAAGCGTTTGATGGGCGACGCGGAGTTCATTATGATGACAAAAACTTCCTAACCGATCTGATGTTCGCCGATGACAGTGCGGTTTTCGCCAACACAGATGCCGAAGCAACATACACCTTGTATGACATTTCCCGCATTGGCCAGTCATACGGACTGAGAATCAATGCGGATAAGACCAAAGTGCTTACAACGGATGGATCTGAAGCCAGAGTTTACCTCGATGGAACCACAATCGAGCAGGTACCACAGTTCAAATATTTGGGATCACTGGTTGTGGAGAAGAAAGTAGCTTCGACAGCCGAAGTTCACAGCCGGATAGGCCAGGCAACAGCAACGTTTGCTTCACTCAAGTGGTGCATATGGAAGCGGACGAATATTACCATCAAAACCAAAATACGCCTATACCGGACGCTGATCCTCCCAATTCTTCTTTATGGATCGGAAACATGGACATTACTCAAACCAGACCTTAACAAGCTCGAGGCCTTCCAAATGCGATGCCTGAGACAGATTCTCTGCGTCTCACTCCTCAACCACCTCCGAAATGAGACAATCAGAGAAAGGTGCGACCAACAGACACCGATTGTTGAGGAAATTCAAAAACGCCGATTACGATGGTTCGGCCACATCTGTAGGATGGGCGACAATCGAGTACCGCACAAACTCCTATGGAAAAAACGACCTCTTGATTGGAGAACACAAAAACATGCACCGAAGACCACATGGTTGAAACACGTAGAGAACGATTTAAAAAACCAGCGAATAACAACAGCTGAGGCAAGAACCGTTGCAACTGATCGATTAGCATGGAAGCGTATAGTGAATGGAGCACGGAATCTAGCGGCACCAACAGCAGCGTACTGGCTACGAGGTCGACCACCTCTCCATGCGCCGGCTATGGATTAAAGAAGAAGATCTATCAGATATTTTCGAGAAATTAAACGATCTAAACTTGTCTCTTCAAGGAAAAAATAGTAATATATTTACTTCCAATGATAAAATTGAAAGTTTTATTAAAAATATCAACATTTGGAAAAGTAGGGTAGAAAAGAATCCGCTCGAAATGTTTTCCAGGATCGACAATTTTATATCCGAGAAAAATCATTGCAAAACTTTTATCGCAAAAATTATTATAGCTCACTTAAAAGCGCTAGAAACACAGTTTCGTAAATATTTTACATCCAATATTGATTTTAAAAAGTTATCTTGAATTCAAAAATCATTTTTGATTGTGATTGTTGAGATTGATCACCTGCCATATAAAGCGCAAGAAGAATTTGCTGAGCTTTCGAGTGACTCAAACCTAAAACTAGACTTTTCTAAGAATCCTTTAACTAAATTCTGGATAGGAGCTAGAACTGAATTTCCCACAATCTCTGATATGGCATTAAATATTCTTCTGCCTTTCAACAGCACATATTTATGTGAAATTACTTTTTCAGCTTTAACATACATTAAATCCCAATATCGTTCCTGGCTAAAAAATGTTGAAGAGATTTTACGTCCAGCAGTGTCAAATATTACACCAAGATTTAGTTTGTTATGCAATAAAAAACAAGCACATCCGTCTCATTAAAAACTAATTTTCCTTTAATATTTGTATATTTAAGCACTTTCGAATGTATTCGAAAGGACTAAGACTCGGAATATATATCATTATTGCAAAAGAATGCTCTTTTCATGAAAATTAGGTATATAATTTTTGAACCTATAATAAATACATTTTTAAAACTTTATGTGCAATTTTTAATTTTTGTATGTTTCTAACACAAATTCTAAAATTATATTCTTACCTGTTATCAATAAGTCACGATAAAAAAAATGGGGTCGCGAAAAAAATCACAATCGTAAATGGGGTCGCGAATAAAAAAAGTTTAAGAAGCCCTGGTCTAGATGAAACCTTGAGGACGAACAAGACAATCAAACTAGATTATTAAATGTCTATTATAGAAGAGATCTTGATGACCAAGTCTAATCTACATAATTAGGCAAGATTATTAAAAGTCTAGTCTAGATGAAACCTTGAAAACCAAGTCTAGTCTGCACAATAAATTAGATTATCAACAGTCTAGTCTACTGTAAAGCTTGAAAACAAGTCTAGTCTAGATTCATCCATCTATAATTTTTATCCAAACAAAACTCATTGAGATTATTTCGAGCCGGATCAGCGTCCAGACTACACTTTAACTTAGTCTGATTAAGCAGACTAGATTTTGACTGAAGGTTTCACCTAGCTTTTGATAATGTGTTCGAGTGCGTAGACTAGACTTGGTTTCATGTAAACTGGGCTTTCAATAAGGCATTCTGACTTTGTTTGGAATTCCGACAGAATTGGTTTAATCTGAAAAAGACTTTCAATAAGCTAGTCTGATTGTGTAGACTAGCTTATTGAAAGTCTTTTTCAGATTAAACCAATTCTAGTCTACACCAACAAGCAGATTATCAAAATTCTAGTTTAAATTAAACCTTAAAAACGAAGTCAGACAATCAGACTGAATTCATAAAAATCTAGTCTAAATGAAACTTTCAAGACCAAGTCTAGTCTACATAATCAGACTAGAATATTAATAGTCTAGTCCAGATGAAACCTAGAAGACCGAGGCTAGTCTACACACTCAATTTAGATTATTAAAAGTGGAGAAAGCACACCTAGACGAAACTTTGAAGACCAAGTTTAGTGTATAAACAGACCAGATTATGAAAAATTATCTAAATGATATCTCTCTGCACACACTCTCTGCACACAGAGATCCTGTCTGCAATATCAGATTGGACTATTAAAATTAAAAAGTTAAAGTTAAAAGTTTAGATAAAATCTTGGATAGCAAGTCTAGTCTACACAGTCAGAATGCCTTATTGAAAGCCCAGTTTACATGAAACCAAGTCTAGTCTACGCACTCGAACACATTATCAAAAGCTAGGTGAAACCTTCAGTCAAAATCTAGTCTGCTTAATCAGGCTAAGTTAAAGTGTAGTCTGGACGCTGATCCGGCTCGAAATAATCTCAATGAGTTTTGTTTGGATAAAAATTATACATGGATGAATCTAAATTAAGGAGATTCGACCAGCTAAGAGCTAATAGACAATGATAAATTTATTCGAAACAGAAAACACTACACACAGGAACTCGATACACGAAACAAGACAAACGATTGAACTACTTTATTTGTTACACAGCCGTTAATAATTACGAGACGTTTGTTCATCGCCGAGGTTTAACAAAGGTTTTAATTTCGAATACAACTCCGGGCAGCTCCCGGAGAATTAGAGCACAATTCCCTAGGCTATTTAGTGCACCCGAATCTCCGAGTGTATTATACTAACAGATTATAACCGAAAGGGGATATCATTAACTGCAACAACATTAATGCGCTAATTTATGCGCCATCCATATCTGTCTTGATTAAACAAAGGAATCGGGCGAAATGTATTCGCGAAATTCGCTGCGCTAATTGCGTATTAGTGTTTGGCCTCGTATCTAAATAGTCGACGACTAATTACAGCTTTCAATGTAGCTTGTCTGAGTTTAGAGTTCAAAGAAATATTCAAATCTAGACTAGTTTAAGCGTTGGTGTATTTGTTCTGACGCTGTATATTGTGTTTGAATGGATCGCTGTTTTAAATTCCCCTAATTTCAAATGTATTGATGGTTTTGCATAGTCGATTTGGAATATCGCGAATCGGTAATTTAATATGATATTTTTGCAATTGGATTTAGTTGTACTGTGCGTGCGGACAGCACAGGAAACGAGTGATTAATACATCGAAATAATAATACCATTGTTCTGGTCTAAATATTATTTCAATCGAACATTTTCGCCGAACAAAGGACGGACGTTCAGCAACATAAATAGTTGTAATAATAATAATAATCGATGGCGTTCCAATTAAATTTTGTTTATATTATAGATTTTGTCGTGAATATAGTCGTGATATATTTATAAAATTGGACTAATTGCCTTTAAAAGCTTTTACTATATGGACAGATAGATCAGTGTTTTCTCCAAATGTGTGGATTTAATTCAATAACAAAAACTACGCTTCATTGTTAATATATTTAATTATTTATACATTTAGTAGGTTTCCAATTAGACTTTAATTGGTTACATAGCGAGCCTGCCTACATTCAATTTATATATGTATTATATAGAATATACCGTGTGTAAATATTTTACGAAATTACATTCAGACAGAAATATATCAGTAAAAATTAGTCTGTTTCAAAATAAATTTTTAAGTGATATTCTAATTTCTACATCAAACTTGTGTTTTGTATATCCAAGTTTTCTAACTGGTTTATCCACTGGATTGGCTAATACTAACATCCCAATGTTAGCGTTTTCTTAATCTTCTTATCTGTTTATTAAATGTAACCAAACCAACAAAATATTCCAGCTCATCCTATTGCAGTTGTAACCCTATTAAATAATACAGCATAATTCCGGTTTTCCGGTCGAACCAGCTGCGGGGGATTCGATTTATGTGCTCAAGTCCTTCGGTTCCAATTAACTCTTGGACATTGGAGGTAGTCTCGTCCCTTTCTAACTCCGACTGGGGTTGCTTAAGCAGGAGCGAGAGGTGGTCGGTTCCGAAGTCTATGAACTTCGACGGCGATATGGAAGCTTGAGATATTAAGCTTGTGTGCGATTCGGTTCGTTAGGACCGGCCGGCGGAGGCAATACGTTTTTGGCGGTATTTTCTGTGTTAATGCCGGGCCGGGGTTAATAACGTTTAAGCTGAATATTAAGGGATTTCTTTGCCTTTTGTTATTTATTAGCTTGTGTGTATGCTGTGTATATGCGCTCCATCGACGTTGTTTTTCTTATTAAAATTTTCGGCGAGGGATTTCGTTCAGCTCTTTTATTAAACTTTCAAACAAATGCTGACTTACCGATGTTTTTTTTATGAAAATATTTAAATTTCAGCTCGTACGAGGAACACGAACTAGGAGATTAAATTAGGCAAATAAATCCTAGCTAAACAGAAGACACTACAACATCTGATAAATATGAATCTGCCCATGATTTTGGTTGCTTTTAAATCCTCTCTAGTCATTGTTTGTCTAGTCACGACTGTATAGTCTTGTCTGTCTAGTCTTGTCTGTCTAGTCTTGTCTGTCTAGTCTTGTCTGACTAGTCTTGTCTGTCTAGTCTTGTTCGTCTAGTCTTATCTGTCTAGTCTTGTCTGTCTAGTCTTGTCTGTCTAGTCTTGTCTGTCTAGTCTTGTCTGGCTAGTCTTGTCTGTCTAGTCTTGTCTGTCTAGTCATGTCTGTCTAGTCTTGTCTGTCTAGTCTTGTCTGTCTAGTCTTGTCTGTCTAGTTTTGTCTGGCTAGACTTGTCTGTCTAGTCTTGTCTGCCTAGTCTTGTCTGTCTAGTCTTGTATGTCTAGTCTTGTCTGTCTAGTCTTGTCTGTCTAGTCTTAACGGTCTTTTGTTTTTTATTGTGGTTTGGGGGAAGCTCTACCAGCCAGAGTGTGAGGATCTCACTCACTAAACCCCCTTTCCACTTGGCTTCTCTTCCACCCCGGTATCGCTTGCGCATGCCGTCAGGGTGAGCAGCCCGGACGGTTAGTGCCGCCCTAGTTTGATGAGAGTTATCTATTATCTTCGCTCAATTTGAGCGAACTAGTCCTTCTACTAAGACTCTCGTCTATGATTCTCTTCCCTAGGTTAGAGGTTTAGTTCTGCATCGACTTCGATGTTGTACCGAGGCAAACCTCCGCTTTGCTGCGATCTTTTCTGCCGCCGCTGCCCATATTTCTGCGCCGTAGAGTGTCTGTGCGTTTGTCACGCTATTTAGCAGTCTTCTTTTTGCCTCACGAGGCCCTCCAACGTTTGGCATGAGCCTTGCAAGGCTTGCCGCTGTTGCTGCTACATTCTCGGTTATCGTCACCAGGATGTTCTACATACCGAAGTCCGCTGTCAATCTGTACCCCGAGGTATCTGACCGCCTTTGCCCATGGTACTTCCTGCCCTTCCAGAGTGAGAATCGGTTGAACAAACATTTTCTTATCTGTTACCAGTACTGCTTCCGTCTTATATACTGCTAGTTGCAGTCCGTTTTCCTTCATCCAGTTGCTGGCACGTGGTAGACAATCATTTGTTACTGCCTCGAGTGTGGTAGGTAGGAATTCTCGCTGTTACTACTACTGCCACGTCATCAGAGAAGCAATCGAAGGTCGTGTCTTTTGGTAGTCTCAGGTTCAGTAGACCGTCATACATGATATTCCACAGAAAGGGCCCAAGGACCGATCCCCGCGGAACCCCTGCAGTCACCTCATACTCAACCTGGTCGTCTTCCGTGTCGTAGACAAGGATTCTGTTACTCAAGTAACTGCTTATTATTTGCCTTAGGTACTCCTTTACTCGTCTCTACTCTAAGGCGTTTAGGATCATATCCCACTGCGCCGAGTTAAAGGCATTCTTGATGTAGAGAGTCACAAGTGCACAAAAGCCCTTTGTCTTCCAGGTCCCCTGTTTGACCTTCCTGGCTGTCTCGATCTCACTCGCAATAGCGTCGACCGTTGACTTCCCTTTCCTAAAACCGTATTGCTGCTGGGACATGCCCCCGTTTTCGTCGATAGATTGTAGATTGTAGATATGGTGGTGACGACTTGTACTGCGACCTTTGTAGATCTATTGTACCCCACCCTCCTCCTCCAAGTGTTGGTGTACTTACCCATTTAGAGCGCCTCCTCTAATCCTGACTCCTTTAGGAATCTCAGGATCTGGGTGGGATTCAAGGCCTGCAGCTCCTCTGTGTTCCTCCTCCTCCTCTTGCGGAGTAATGCTCCGCAGTCTTTGAACAGATGTATGGGGGTTTCCTCTGCTGAGCCACAGAATCTGCATCCATCATCCTCCTCTAGGCCTAGGGCCTTGAGATGTTTCCTAAGTCTGCAGTGTCCCGTCAGGGCTCCTGTCAGAATTCTGAGCTTGTTCCTGCTTAGTTTCAGACAAGCTTTAGTTCTCTTCTGGTTGAAAGATCCCAGCATCACTTTGGATTGCCTTAGCCCTGGAAGTTCTTCCCAGGTTTTTATCCATTTTCCTCTTATTTCTTGATCTAAACTTTTGCGGAAGGTGTTCACGCTCATACCGCAAAAGGGTTCCGGACCTATAAAGGGGCTACTGGATCCCTTGTTTGCTAGGTGATCGGCTTCTTCGTTTCCGTCTATACCAGTGTGTCTTGGTACACAGTATAGCGTTACTTTATTATCCTTGCCAAGCTTGTTCAGCTTCCCCACACAGTCCCATACCAGTTTGGATCTGATGGTGTATGAGCTAATGGCCTTGATGGCTGCTTGGCTATCTGACAGGATAGCAATTCGTTTTTTGCGGTAATTCCTGTCGAGGTTAAACTGTGCACACCTTTCGATTGCGTCTACCTCTGCTTGGAAGATACTTGGGGATGTTCCCATGAATTCGGAGTATCTGGTACGAGGTCCAAACACACCTGCACCAGTTCCTTCCTTTGTCTTCGAACCATATGTATACCACTTGATGGCATTTTGCCCTTTTCGTCGATATGTTTTTCTAGTATTTGGAGCAACAGTCTCTCCAGTAACTTCCCTTTGTTGTCAAGGAGGCAGATCGGTCTCTATGAGGATGGTTCCTCCAGAGGTTTATTCCCTTTTCGTAAGAGGACCAGTTTCTGTCTTTTCCATCGTTCATGGAACACCGCTTTGTTGAGGCATGTATTGAAGGCCGTTAGCAAAAGTTCCGGCCATGTCTTTATCACCGCCGTCAGGATCTCGTTTGTGATGTTATTCGGTCCTGGTGACTTCCCGGACTGGAGCTGATTTTTCCCTTCTTGTAGCTCTCCTATTGTAAAATCTTCGATGGCTTCCTGGATCTGCATGGGTTGAATTTCCCTTCGCTGTTGAGTGGGGAACAGGGTAGCAACTATCTCTCTCATCCTCTTTGGATGTGATAGTCCCGGTATGGGCTGTCCACCACCTAGTTTCTTGGTAACTATGCGGTATGGCAACCCCCACGGGTCGGCTTCGATTTAGCGTAGGAGGAGCCCACAACTTCTCCTTTTACTGCTCTTAATAGCAAGACGTAGTTTTTTCCTTGCTGTTTTGAAGGCTGTTTATAGAGACTCATATATTCGTGCGTCTCCTCTTCTTCTTTTCCGTTGAGCTGCCCTACGTGCTGACTTGCATTTATCACGTAGATCTTTTATTTCGGGATTCCACCAGTACACCATTTTTCTCTTGCCTGGAGCATTTCCCCGCCTTGGCATCGCCGCGTCGCATGCTGCGGTGATGATTTCGATGACGTAATTAACAATCAAGTCAGGGTTTCAACTTCCGCTAGACCTTGGAACCGCCCCTGTAGTTTTTCGGTTTTGAGTGTCTTCGCCAACCGGAGTCTATCTAACTTCCACAGTTTCCAACCAGCTTCTTCAGCCCTCTCGCTTTAAGGCGAGTCCTGGTGTACCCCTGGCTCCTTATATATGCTGAAAAGCAAATATTGATGGTCACTGAGTGTGGCGTCTTCGAGCACTTTCCATCCTAATGTTCTTGCAGCTATTCCCGCTGATGCAAGTGTTATATCGATCACTGATCCTGTTTGTCCCCTGCGAAATGTAAACTCACTTCCCTCATTTATGACAATGAGCTCGAGTCTAGTAATCAGCTCCGATACTACCGCCCCTGTAGTTTTTCGGTTTTGAGTGTCTCCGCCAACCGGAGTCTATCTAACTTCCACAGTTTCCAACCAGCTTCTTCAGCCCTCTCGCTTTAAAGCGAGTCCTGGTGTACCCCTGGCTCCTTATATATGCTGAAAAGCAAATATTGATGGTCACTGAGTGTGGCGTCTTCGAGCACTTTCCATCCTAATGTTCTTGCAGCTATTCCCGCTGATGCAAGTGTTATATCGATCACTGATCCTGTTTGTCCGCTGCGAAATGTAACTCACATCCCTCATTTATGACAATGAGCTCGAGTCTAGCAATCAGCTCCGATACTGCCACGTAGATCTTTTATTTCGGGATTCCACCAGTACACCATTTTTCTCTTGCCTGGAGCTTCCTCCTCTCCGATCGAGTCTCCGGGATCCCCATTCTGGTGACTTGCTGTTGAAATCGCCAGCTACAAGCACTTCTCCGGTAACAGTTCGAAGGCTATCTTCGAGATTGTCAAGCTGAATCACAAAGTCGTCATAGTCCAGTTTTGGTGAGAAATATCAGCTATAAATTCTCATATCTTCTATTTCAGCCCTCACGAAGTCCGCTGTCGACTCGCCGACAGCTCCAACCCTCGTGTTCTTGCCTGTAATAGCTATGGCTGCTCTTCCTGTCGTATCTTGGAACCATAGTCCAATATCAGGCTTCCGGTGCTGTTCGCTGATAATTAGAACATCGGCTTTTTTCTCTGCAGCTGCTTGCATGAGGAGGTCCTAAGCCTCCCGTCCTCTACCCAGGTTTACCTGAAGAAATCTGGGCATTTCGGCCTTTCCTCATAGCCTTCTGAAAGGAGGGGCACCTTGAACTCCCAGGGATGTATTTTGCGTAACCCTGTTCAGAGGCTTCATTACAAATTACGCAGAAGTGTTCCCTCTTGCATTCTTTCGCCAAATGGTTTTCTTGCCCACAGAGTCGACACAGTTTTGATCTATCTAGTCCCTTGCATTATAGTGCTACGTGTCCGTAACCTTGGCAACGGAAGCACCTCAAAACTTCGGCCCTGAGCCTTACACGGCAGCGAACCCAGCCTACCTTCTGCTTACCCGCTTCGAGCAGTTTTTCCGCAGTTTCCCTCGGTACCGTTACCACTGCGGTTTGCATGCCTCCATACCCTCAGTGGCCCAACCTTGATGACGTAATCTGTTGCGTTTTCTGATTGCTTTCTCCTCCGTGACTTCATCTATATAGGTCTCGGATTTCTATGTTGCATCTATGTCCCATCGTGCGTACCGTTCCCTGCTCAGCGACTGCATCCGCGACCGCATTTCGTAGTTTTTCGGTACCTTCGTTGCTTTTCTGGATCTCGAGAAGAATTTCGCCGCCACGGGTTCGCCTTATCCCGACGATCTTTGCTCCGTAGTCTTCTGGGCTCACGTCGGTCTTGATTTTCCGGAGGACATTCGCGTATGAAGTCTTCCCGTTTATCTTTTCAGCAATAGCTTCCGGCCGCCTTCTTGGTATCCCTTTTGCCTCAGGCTTTTCTCCGCTTGCGGGGCGCTTGTTTTTTTTTTCGCGACACCTCTTCCCAGTCGAGCCTTTGCTCATTAGAATCATGCGTATTTTGCCCGCTGGTAAAGGTTTGTTTCTCCGCTTCTTTTGTTTGATCGTTCTTTCGTTTCTTCTCCGGCGTCTTCGTCCGGGGAGGCGAAGTTGAGAGTATTCCTCCCTTCCTGGATGTACTTGGTGTTTCATCCACTTGATTTCTCTTTGGGACCTCTGCCTGGACCGTTTGGGAGACCACTTCTTCGTGCGACGTAATTTCACTCAGTCCCTGCTGTTCGATTATGCAGCTTTTTGCGACTGCTGCATATTTGCCGTTGCAGCTGCCCCCAGTTTCTGTCGCTGATTTTTCCATATCCTGTACATACTTGGCGCGCGCCTCGGCTAGCGTCGCTCTAAGCTCCATCAGATGTTCGAAGAGCACTATGGCTTCTTTCGCTGGTTCTCTAATAGTAGCGCGCAGGTTACTGTATTTATCCAATACCTTGCCAATTGCCGACAGATTGTCCTTCAGCTTGATCACCACCTTCGATTCTTCTGTTTCCAACTCTGAAAGATTAAAACTGACTAGTCTTGTCTGTCTAGTCTTGTCTGTCTAGTCTTGTCTGTCTAGTCTTGTCTGTCTAGTCTTGTCTGTCTAGTCTGTCTAGTCTTGTCTGTCTAGTCTTGTCTGTCTAGTCTTGTCTGTCTAGTCTTGTCTGTCTAGTCTTGTCTGTCTAGTCTTGTCTGTCTAGTCTTGTCTGTCTAGTCTTGTCTGTCTAGTCTTGTCTGTCTAGTCTTGTCTGTCTAGTCTTGTCTGTCTAGTCTTGTCTGTCTAGTCTTGTCTGTCTAGTCTTGTCTGTCTAGTCTTGTCTGTCTAGTCTTGTCTGTCTAGTCTTGTCTGTCTAGTCTTGTCTGTCTAGTCTTGTCTGTCTAGTCTTGTCTGTCTAGTCTTGTCTGTCTAGTCTTGTCTGTCTAGTCTTGTCTGTCTAGTCTTGTCTGTCTAGTCTTGTCTGTCTAGTCTTGTCTGTCTAGTCTTGTCTGTCTAGTCTTGTCTGTCTAGTCTTGTCTGTCTAGTCTTGTCTGTCTAGTCTTGTCTGTCTAGTCTTGTCTGTCTAGTCTTGTCTGTCTAGTCTTGTCTGTCTAGTCTTGTCTGTCTAGTCTTGTCTGTCTAGTCTTGTCTGTCTAGTCTTGTCTGTCTAGTCTTGTCTGTCTAGTCTTGTCTGTCTAGTCTTGTCTGTCTAGTCTTGTCTGTCTAGTCTTGTCTGTCTAGTCTTGTCTGTCTAGTCTTGTCTGTCTAGTCTTGTCTGTCTAGTCTTGTCTGTCTAGTCTTGTCTGTCTAGTCTTGTCTGTCTAGTCTTGTCTGTCTAGTCTTGTCTGTCTAGTCTTGTCTGTCTAGTCTTGTCTGTCTAGTCTTGTCTGTCTAGTCTTGTCTGTCTAGTCTTGTCTGTCTAGTCTTGTCTGTCTAGTCTTGTCTGTCTAGTCTTGTCTGTCTAGTCTTGTCTGTCTAGTCTTGTCTGTCTAGTCTTGTCTGTCTAGTCTTGTCTGTCTAGTCTTGTCTGTCTAGTCTTGTCTGTCTAGTCTTGTCTGTCTAGTCTTGTCTGTCTAGTCTTGTCTGTCTAGTCTTGTCTGTCTAGTCTTGTCTGTCTAGTCTTGTCTGTCTAGTCTTGTCTGTCTAGTCTTGTCTGTCTAGTCTTGTCTGTCTAGTCTTGTCTGTCTAGTCTTGTCTGTCTAGTCTTGTCTGTCTAGTCTTGTCTGTCTAGTCTTGTCTGTCTAGTCTTGTCTGTCTAGTCTTGTCTGTCTAGTCTTGTCTGTCTAGTCTTGTCTGTCTAGTCTTGTCTGTCTAGTCTTGTCTGTCTAGTCTTGTCTGTCTAGTCTTGTCTGTCTAGTCTTGTCTGTCTAGTCTTGTCTGTCTAGTCTTGTCTGTCTAGTCTTGTCTGTCTAGTCTTGTCTGTCTAGTCTTGTCTGTCTAGTCTTGTCTGTCTAGTCTTGTCTGTCTAGTCTTGTCTGTCTAGTCTTGTCTGTCTAGTCTTGTCTGTCTAGTCTTGTCTGTCTAGTCTTGTCTGTCTAGTCTTGTCTGTCTAGTCTTGTCTGTCTAGTCTTGTCTGTCTAGTCTTGTCTGTCTAGTCTTGTCTGTCTAGTCTTGTCTGTCTAGTCTTGTCTGTCTAGTCTTGTCTGTCTAGTCTTGTCTGTCTAGTCTTGTCTGTCTAGTCTTGTCTGTCTAGTCTTGTCTGTCTAGTCTTGTCTGTCTAGTCTTGTCTGTCTAGTCTTGTCTGTCTAGTCTTGTCTGTCTAGTCTTGTCTGTCTAGTCTTGTCTGTCTAGTCTTGTCTGTCTAGTCTTGTCTGTCTAGTCTTGTCTGTCTAGTCTTGTCTGTCTAGTCTTGTCTGTCTAGTCTTGTCTGTCTAGTCTTGTCTGTCTAGTCTTGTCTGTCTAGTCTTGTCTGTCTAGTCTTGTCTGTCTAGTCTTGTCTGTCTAGTCTTGTCTGTCTAGTCTTGTCTGTCTAGTCTTGTCTGTCTAGTCTTGTCTGTCTAGTCTTGTCTGTCTAGTCTTGTCTGTCTAGTCTTGTCTGTCTAGTCTTGTCTGTCTAGTCTTGTCTGTCTAGTCTTGTCTGTCTAGTCTTGTCTGTCTAGTCTTGTCTGTCTAGTCTTGTCTGTCTAGTCTTGTCTGTCTAGTCTTGTCTGTCTAGTCTTGTCTGTCTAGTCTTGTCTGTCTAGTCTTGTCTGTCTAGTCTTGTCTGTCTAGTCTTGTCTGTCTAGTCTTGTCTGTCTAGTCTTGTCTGTCTAGTCTTGTCTGTCTAGTCTTGTCTGTCTAGTCTTGTCTGTCTAGTCTTGTCTGTCTAGTCTTGTCTGTCTAGTCTTGTCTGTCTAGTCTTGTCTGTCTAGTCTTGTCTGTCTAGTCTTGTCTGTCTAGTCTTGTCTGTCTAGTCTTGTCTGTCTAGTCTTGTCTGTCTAGTCTTGTCTGTCTAGTCTTGTCTGTCTAGTCTTGTCTGTCTAGTCTTGTCTGTCTAGTCTTGTCTGTCTAGTCTTGTCTGTCTAGTCTTGTCTGTCTAGTCTTGTCTGTCTAGTCTTGTCTGTCTAGTCTTGTCTGTCTAGTCTTGTCTGTCTAGTCTTGTCTGTCTAGTCTTGTCTGTCTAGTCTTGTCTGTCTAGTCTTGTCTGTCTAGTCTTGTCTGTCTAGTCTTGTCTGTCTAGTCTTGTCTGTCTAGTCTTGTCTGTCTAGTCTTGTCTGTCTAGTCTTGTCTGTCTAGTCTTGTCTGTCTAGTCTTGTCTGTCTAGTCTTGTCTGTCTAGTCTTGTCTGTCTAGTCTTGTCTGTCTAGTCTTGTCTGTCTAGTCTTGTCTGTCTAGTCTTGTCTGTCTAGTCTTGTCTGTCTAGTCTTGTCTGTCTAGTCTTGTCTGTCTAGTCTTGTCTGTCTAGTCTTGTCTGTCTAGTCTTGTCTGTCTAGTCTTGTCTGTCTAGTCTTGTCTGTCTAGTCTTGTCTGTCTAGTCTTGTCTGTCTAGTCTTGTCTGTCTAGTCTTGTCTGTCTAGTCTTGTCTGTCTAGTCTTGTCTGTCTAGTCTTGTCTGTCTAGTCTTGTCTGTCTAGTCTTGTCTGTCTAGTCTTGTCTGTCTAGTCTTGTCTGTCTAGTCTTGTCTGTCTAGTCTTGTCTGTCTAGTCTTGTCTGTCTAGTCTTGTCTGTCTAGTCTTGTCTGTCTAGTCTTGTCTGTCTAGTCTTGTCTGTCTAGTCTTGTCTGTCTAGTCTTGTCTGTCTAGTCTTGTCTGTCTAGTCTTGTCTGTCTAGTCTTGTCTGTCTAGTCTTGTCTGTCTAGTCTTGTCTGTCTAGTCTTGTCTGTCTAGTCTTGTCTGTCTAGTCTTGTCTGTCTAGTCTTGTCTGTCTAGTCTTGTCTGTCTAGTCTTGTCTGTCTAGTCTTGTCTGTCTAGTCTTGTCTGTCTAGTCTTGTCTGTCTAGTCTTGTCTGTCTAGTCTTGTCTGTCTAGTCTTGTCTGTCTAGTCTTGTCTGTCTAGTCTTGTCTGTCTAGTCTTGTCTGTCTAGTCTTGTCTGTCTAGTCTTGTCTGTCTAGTCTTGTCTGTCTAGTCTTGTCTGTCTAGTCTTGTCTGTCTAGTCTTGTCTGTCTAGTCTTGTCTGTCTAGTCTTGTCTGTCTAGTCTTGTCTGTCTAGTCTTGTCTGTCTAGTCTTGTCTGTCTAGTCTTGTCTGTCTAGTCTTGTCTGTCTAGTCTTGTCTGTCTAGTCTTGTCTGTCTAGTCTTGTCTGTCTAGTCTTGTCTGTCTAGTCTTGTCTGTCTAGTCTTGTCTGTCTAGTCTTGTCTGTCTAGTCTTGTCTGTCTAGTCTTGTCTGTCTAGTCTTGTCTGTCTAGTCTTGTCTGTCTAGTCTTGTCTGTCTAGTCTTGTCTGTCTAGTCTTGTCTGTCTAGTCTTGTCTGTCTAGTCTTGTCTGTCTAGTCTTGTCTGTCTAGTCTTGTCTGTCTAGTCTTGTCTGTCTAGTCTTGTCTGTCTAGTCTTGTCTGTCTAGTCTTGTCTGTCTAGTCTTGTCTGTCTAGTCTTGTCTGTCTAGTCTTGTCTGTCTAGTCTTGTCTGTCTAGTCTTGTCTGTCTAGTCTTGTCTGTCTAGTCTTGTCTGTCTAGTCTTGTCTGTCTAGTCTTGTCTGTCTAGTCTTGTCTGTCTAGTCTTGTCTGTCTAGTCTTGTCTGTCTAGTCTTGTCTGTCTAGTCTTGTCTGTCTAGTCTTGTCTGTCTAGTCTTGTCTGTCTAGTCTTGTCTGTCTAGTCTTGTCTGTCTAGTCTTGTCTGTCTAGTCTTGTCTGTCTAGTCTTGTCTGTCTAGTCTTGTCTGTCTAGTCTTGTCTGTCTAGTCTTGTCTGTCTAGTCTTGTCTGTCTAGTCTTGTCTGTCTAGTCTTGTCTGTCTAGTCTTGTCTGTCTAGTCTTGTCTGTCTAGTCTTGTCTGTCTAGTCTTGTCTGTCTAGTCTTGTCTGTCTAGTCTTGTCTGTCTAGTCTTGTCTGTCTAGTCTTGTCTGTCTAGTCTTGTCTGTCTAGTCTTGTCTGTCTAGTCTTGTCTGTCTAGTCTTGTCTGTCTAGTCTTGTCTGTCTAGTCTTGTCTGTCTAGTCTTGTCTGTCTAGTCTTGTCTGTCTAGTCTTGTCTGTCTAGTCTTGTCTGTCTAGTCTTGTCTGTCTAGTCTTGTCTGTCTAGTCTTGTCTGTCTAGTCTTGTCTGTCTAGTCTTGTCTGTCTAGTCTTGTCTGTCTAGTCTTGTCTGTCTAGTCTTGTCTGTCTAGTCTTGTCTGTCTAGTCTTGTCTGTCTAGTCTTGTCTGTCTAGTCTTGTCTGTCTAGTCTTGTCTGTCTAGTCTTGTCTGTCTAGTCTTGTCTGTCTAGTCTTGTCTGTCTAGTCTTGTCTGTCTAGTCTTGTCTGTCTAGTCTTGTCTGTCTAGTCTTGTCTGTCTAGTCTTGTCTGTCTAGTCTTGTCTGTCTAGTCTTGTCTGTCTAGTCTTGTCTGTCTAGTCTTGTCTGTCTAGTCTTGTCTGTCTAGTCTTGTCTGTCTAGTCTTGTCTGTCTAGTCTTGTCTGTCTAGTCTTGTCTGTCTAGTCTTGTCTGTCTAGTCTTGTCTGTCTAGTCTTGTCTGTCTAGTCTTGTCTGTCTAGTCTTGTCTGTCTAGTCTTGTCTGTCTAGTCTTGTCTGTCTAGTCTTGTCTGTCTAGTCTTGTCTGTCTAGTCTTGTCTGTCTAGTCTTGTCTGTCTAGTCTTGTCTGTCTAGTCTTGTCTGTCTAGTCTTGTCTGTCTAGTCTTGTCTGTCTAGTCTTGTCTGTCTAGTCTTGTCTGTCTAGTCTTGTCTGTCTAGTCTTGTCTGTCTAGTCTTGTCTGTCTAGTCTTGTCTGTCTAGTCTTGTCTGTCTAGTCTTGTCTGTCTAGTCTTGTCTGTCTAGTCTTGTCTGTCTAGTCTTGTCTGTCTAGTCTTGTCTGTCTAGTCTTGTCTGTCTAGTCTTGTCTGTCTAGTCTTGTCTGTCTAGTCTTGTCTGTCTAGTCTTGTCTGTCTAGTCTTGTCTGTCTAGTCTTGTCTGTCTAGTCTTGTCTGTCTAGTCTTGTCTGTCTAGTCTTGTCTGTCTAGTCTTGTCTGTCTAGTCTTGTCTGTCTAGTCTTGTCTGTCTAGTCTTGTCTGTCTAGTCTTGTCTGTCTAGTCTTGTCTGTCTAGTCTTGTCTGTCTAGTCTTGTCTGTCTAGTCTTGTCTGTCTAGTCTTGTCTGTCTAGTCTTGTCTGTCTAGTCTTGTCTGTCTAGTCTTGTCTGTCTAGTCTTGTCTGTCTAGTCTTGTCTGTCTAGTCTTGTCTAGTCTTGTCTGTCTAGTCTTGTCTGTCTAGTCTTGTCTGTCTGTAGTCTTGTCTGTCTAGTCTTGTCTGTCTAGTCTTGTCTGTCTAGTCTTGTCTGTCTAGTCTTGTCTGTCTAGTCTTGTCTGTCTAGTCTTGTCTGTCTAGTCTTGTCTGTCTAGTCTTGTCTGTCTAGTCTTGTCTGTCTAGTCTTGTCTGTCTAGTCTTGTCTGTCTAGTCTTGTCTGTCTAGTCTTGTCTGTCTAGTCTTGTCTGTCTAGTCTTGTCTGTCTAGTCTTGTCTGTCTAGTCTTGTCTGTCTAGTCTTGTCTGTCTAGTCTTGTCTGTCTAGTCTTGTCTGTCTAGTCTTGTCTGTCTAGTCTTGTCTGTCTAGTCTTGTCTGTCTAGTCTTGTCTGTCTAGTCTTGTCTGTCTAGTCTTGTCTGTCTAGTCTTGTCTGTCTAGTCTTGTCTGTCTAGTCTTGTCTGTCTAGTCTTGTCTGTCTAGTCTTGTCTGTCTAGTCTTGTCTGTCTAGTCTTGTCTGTCTAGTCTTGTCTGTCTAGTCTTGTCTGTCTAGTCTTGTCTGTCTAGTCTTGTCTGTCTAGTCTTGTCTGTCTAGTCTTGTCTGTCTAGTCTTGTCTGTCTAGTCTTGTCTGTCTAGTCTTGTCTGTCTAGTCTTGTCTGTCTAGTCTTGTCTGTCTAGTCTTGTCTGTCTAGTCTTGTCTGTCTAGTCTTGTCTGTCTAGTCTTGTCTGTCTAGTCTTGTCTGTCTAGTCTTGTCTGTCTAGTCTTGTCTGTCTAGTCTTGTCTGTCTAGTCTTGTCTGTCTAGTCTTGTCTGTCTAGTCTTGTCTGTCTAGTCTTGTCTGTCTAGTCTTGTCTGTCTAGTCTTGTCTGTCTAGTCTTGTCTGTCTAGTCTTGTCTGTCTAGTCTTGTCTGTCTAGTCTTGTCTGTCTAGTCTTGTCTGTCTAGTCTTGTCTGTCTAGTCTTGTCTGTCTAGTCTTGTCTGTCTAGTCTTGTCTGTCTAGTCTTGTCTGTCTAGTCTTGTCTGTCTAGTCTTGTCTGTCTAGTCTTGTCTGTCTAGTCTTGTCTGTCTAGTCTTGTCTGTCTAGTCTTGTCTGTCTAGTCTTGTCTGTCTAGTCTTGTCTGTCTAGTCTTGTCTGTCTAGTCTTGTCTGTCTAGTCTTGTCTGTCTAGTCTTGTCTGTCTAGTCTTGTCTGTCTAGTCTTGTCTGTCTAGTCTTGTCTGTCTAGTCTTGTCTGTCTAGTCTTGTCTGTCTAGTCTTGTCTGTCTAGTCTTGTCTGTCTAGTCTTGTCTGTCTAGTCTTGTCTGTCTAGTCTTGTCTGTCTAGTCTTGTCTGTCTAGTCTTGTCTGTCTAGTCTTGTCTGTCTAGTCTTGTCTGTCTAGTCTTGTCTGTCTAGTCTTGTCTGTCTAGTCTTGTCTGTCTAGTCTTGTCTGTCTAGTCTTGTCTGTCTAGTCTTGTCTGTCTAGTCTTGTCTGTCTAGTCTTGTCTGTCTAGTCTTGTCTGTCTAGTCTTGTCTGTCTAGTCTTGTCTGTCTAGTCTTGTCTGTCTAGTCTTGTCTGTCTAGTCTTGTCTGTCTAGTCTTGTCTGTCTAGTCTTGTCTGTCTAGTCTTGTCTGTCTAGTCTTGTCTGTCTAGTCTTGTCTGTCTAGTCTTGTCTGTCTAGTCTTGTCTGTCTAGTCTTGTCTGTCTAGTCTTGTCTGTCTAGTCTTGTCTGTCTAGTCTTGTCTGTCTAGTCTTGTCTGTCTAGTCTTGTCTGTCTAGTCTTGTCTGTCTAGTCTTGTCTGTCTAGTCTTGTCTGTCTAGTCTTGTCTGTCTAGTCTTGTCTGTCTAGTCTTGTCTGTCTAGTCTTGTCTGTCTAGTCTTGTCTGTCTAGTCTTGTCTGTCTAGTCTTGTCTGTCTAGTCTTGTCTGTCTAGTCTTGTCTGTCTAGTCTTGTCTGTCTAGTCTTGTCTGTCTAGTCTTGTCTGTCTAGTCTTGTCTGTCTAGTCTTGTCTGTCTAGTCTTGTCTGTCTAGTCTTGTCTGTCTAGTCTTGTCTGTCTAGTCTTGTCTGTCTAGTCTTGTCTGTCTAGTCTTGTCTGTCTAGTCTTGTCTGTCTAGTCTTGTCTGTCTAGTCTTGTCTGTCTAGTCTTGTCTGTCTAGTCTTGTCTGTCTAGTCTTGTCTGTCTAGTCTTGTCTGTCTAGTCTTGTCTGTCTAGTCTTGTCTGTCTAGTCTTGTCTGTCTAGTCTTGTCTGTCTAGTCTTGTCTGTCTAGTCTTGTCTGTCTAGTCTTGTCTGTCTAGTCTTGTCTGTCTAGTCTTGTCTGTCTAGTCTTGTCTGTCTAGTCTTGTCTGTCTAGTCTTGTCTGTCTAGTCTTGTCTGTCTAGTCTTGTCTGTCCTAGTCTTGTCTGTCTAGTCTTGTCTGTCTAGTCTTGTCTGTCTAGTCTTGTCTGTCTAGTCTTGTCTGTCTAGTCTTGTCTGTCTAGTCTTGTCTGTCTAGTCTTGTCTGTCTAGTCTTGTCTGTCTAGTCTTGTCTGTCTAGTCTTGTCTGTCTAGTCTTGTCTGTCTAGTCTTGTCTGTCTAGTCTTGTCTGTCTAGTCTTGTCTGTCTAGTCTTGTCTGTCTAGTCTTGTCTGTCTAGTCTTGTCTGTCTAGTCTTGTCTGTCTAGTCTTGTCTGTCTAGTCTTGTCTGTCTAGTCTTGTCTGTCTAGTCTTGTCTGTCTAGTCTTGTCTGTCTAGTCTTGTCTGTCTAGTCTTGTCTGTCTAGTCTTGTCTGTCTAGTCTTGTCTGTCTAGTCTTGTCTGTCTAGTCTTGTCTGTCTAGTCTTGTCTGTCTAGTCTTGTCTGTCTAGTCTTGTCTGTCTAGTCTTGTCTGTCTAGTCTTGTCTGTCTAGTCTTGTCTGTCTAGTCTTGTCTGTCTAGTCTTGTCTGTCTAGTCTTGTCTGTCTAGTCTTGTCTGTCTAGTCTTGTCTGTCTAGTCTTGTCTGTCTAGTCTTGTCTGTCTAGTCTTGTCTGTCTAGTCTTGTCTGTCTAGTCTTGTCTGTCTAGTCTTGTCTGTCTAGTCTTGTCTGTCTAGTCTTGTCTGTCTAGTCTTGTCTGTCTAGTCTTGTCTGTCTAGTCTTGTCTGTCTAGTCTTGTCTGTCTAGTCTTGTCTGTCTAGTCTTGTCTGTCTAGTCTTGTCTGTCTAGTCTTGTCTGTCTAGTCTTGTCTGTCTAGTCTTGTCTGTCTAGTCTTGTCTGTCTAGTCTTGTCTGTCTAGTCTTGTCTGTCTAGTCTTGTCTGTCTAGTCTTGTCTGTCTAGTCTTGTCTGTCTAGTCTTGTCTGTCTAGTCTTGTCTGTCTAGTCTTGTCTGTCTAGTCTTGTCTGTCTAGTCTTGTCTGTCTAGTCTTGTCTGTCTAGTCTTGTCTGTCTAGTCTTGTCTGTCTAGTCTTGTCTGTCTAGTCTTGTCTGTCTAGTCTTGTCTGTCTAGTCTTGTCTGTCTAGTCTTGTCTGTCTAGTCTTGTCTGTCTAGTCTTGTCTGTCTAGTCTTGTCTGTCTAGTCTTGTCTGTCTAGTCTTGTCTGTCTAGTCTTGTCTGTCTAGTCTTGTCTGTCTAGTCTTGTCTGTCTAGTCTTGTCTGTCTAGTCTTGTCTGTCTAGTCTTGTCTGTCTAGTCTTGTCTGTCTAGTCTTGTCTGTCTTCTGTCTAGTCTTGTCTGTCTAGTCTTGTCTGTCTAGTCTTGTCTGTCTAGTCTTGTCTGTCTAGTCTTGTCTGTCTAGTCTTGTCTGTCTAGTCTTGTCTGTCTAGTCTTGTCTGTCTAGTCTTGTCTGTCTAGTCTTGTCTGTCTAGTCTTGTCTGTCTAGTCTTGTCTGTCTAGTCTTGTCTGTCTAGTCTTGTCTGTCTAGTCTTGTCTGTCTAGTCTTGTCTGTCTAGTCTTGTCTGTCTAGTCTTGTCTGTCTAGTCTTGTCTGTCTAGTCTTGTCTGTCTAGTCTTGTCTGTCTAGTCTTGTCTGTCTAGTCTTGTCTGTCTAGTCTTGTCTGTCTAGTCTTGTCTGTCTAGGCTTGTCTGTCTAGTCTTGTCTGTCTAGTCTTGTATGTATAGTCTTGTCTGTCTAGTCTTGTCTGTCTAGTCTTGTCTGTCTAGTCTTGTCTGTCTAGTCTTGTCTGTCTAGTCTTGTCTGTCTAGTCTTGTCTGTCTAGTCTTGTCTGTCTTGTCTTGTCTGTCTAGTCTTGTCTGTCTAGTCTTGTCTGTCTAGTCTTGTCTGTCTACTCTTGTCTGTCTAGTCTTGTCTGTCCTAGTCTTGTCTGTCTAGTCTTGTCTGTCTAGTCTTGTCTGTCTAGTCTTGTCTGTCTAGTCTTGTCTGTCTAGTCTTGTCTGTCTAGTCTTGTCTGTCTAGTCTTGTCTGTCTAGTCTTGTCTGTCTAGTCTTGTCTGTCTAGTCTTGTCTGTCTAGTCTTGTCTGTCTAGTCTTGTCTGTCTAGTCTTGTCTGTCTAGTCTTGTCTGTCTAGTCTTGTCTGTCTAGTCTTGTCTGTCTAGTCTTGTCTGTCTAGTCTTGTCTGTCTAGTCTTGTCTGTCTAGTCTTGTCTGTCTAGTCTTGTCTGTCTAGTCTTGTCTGTCTAGTCTTGTCTGTCTATTCTTGTCTGTCTAGTCTTGTCTGTCTAGTCTTGTCTGTCTAGTCTTGTCTGTCTAGTCTTGTCTGTCTAGTCTTGTCTGTCTAGTCTTGTCTGTCTAGTCTTGTCTGTCTGGTCTTATCTGTCTAGTCTTGTCTGTCTAGTCTTGTCTCTCAAGTCTTGTCTGTCTTGTCTAGTCTTGTCTGTCTAGTCTTGTCTGTCTAGTCTTGTCTGTCTAGTCTTGTCTGTCTAGTCTTGTCTGTCTAGTCTTGTCTGTCTAGTCTTGTCTGTCTAGTCTTGTCTGTCTAGTCTGTTAGTCTTGTCTAGTCTTAGTCTTTCTAGTCTTGTCTGTCTAGTCTTGTCTGTCTAGTCTTGTCTGTCTAGTCTTGTCTGTCTAGTCCTTGTCTGTCTAGTCTTGTCTGTCTAGTCTTGTCTGTCTAGTCTTGTCCTGTCTAGTCTTGTCTGTCTAGTCTTGTCTGTCTAGTCTTGTCTGTCTAGTCTTGTCTGTCTAGTCTTGTCTGTCTAGTCTTGTCTTGTCTAGTCTTGTCTGTCTAGTTTGTCTGTCTAGTCTTGTCTGTCTAGTCTTGTCTGTCTAGTCTTGTCTGTCTAGTCTTGTCTGTCTAGTCTTGTCTGTCTAGTCTTGTCTGTCTAGGCTTGTCTGTCTAGTCTTGTCTGTCTAGTCTTGTCTGTCTAGTCTTGTCTGTCTAGTCTTGTCTGTCTAGTCTTGTCTGTCTAGTCTTGTCTGTCTAGTCTTGTCTGTCTAGTCTTGTCTGTCTAGTCTTGTCTGTCTGTTAGTCTTGTCTGGTCTAGTCTTGTCTGTCTAGTCTTGTCTGTCTAGTCCTTGTCTGTCTAGGCTTGTCTGTTTGTCTGTCTAGTCTTGTCTGTCTAGTCTTGTCCTGTCTAGTCTTGTCTGTCTAGTCTTGTCTGTCTAGTCTTGTCTGTCTAGTCTTGTCTAGTCTTGTCTGTCTAGTCTGTCTGTCTGTCTAGTCTTGTCTGTCTAGTCTTGTCTGTCTAGTCTTGTCTGTCTAGTCTTGTCTGTCTAGTCTTGTCTGTCTAGTCTTGTATGTCTAGTCTTGTCTGTCTAGTCTTGTCTGTCTAGTCTTGTCTGTCTAGTCTTGTCTGCCTAGTCTAGTCTTGTAAGAGAGTTATATAAGGAAACAGTATGTAAGATTAGAGTGAATGGGTGTGAATCTGAGTATTTCGAAGTAAGAAAGGGTCTGAGGCAGGGATGCCCGTTGAGTCCTACACTTTTTAATCTCTATGTGGCTGACATGGAGAAAGTGTTGACAGATGGCCAAGCTGGAGGCGTGGTTTATAGGGAGAAAGAAAGTGTGGAGCTTAGCCTACGCGGACGATATGGTAGTGTTCGCTAAAACCGCAGGAGAAATGAAGGAGTTGATTGAAAGGCTGAGAGGTTATTTTAAAAAGAGAGAGCTAAATGTAAAAGTGGGAAAAACTAAATGGATGCGTTTTAAAAGGGGAGGTAAATATAGGAAAGAACGTTTCGAATGGCTAGGAAAGGAAATTGAGGAGGTGCAAAAGTTTAGGTATTTAGGATATGTGTTTGGAACTGGGTGCACTAATAGGGAGCATGTGGATTATGTGTCAAAAAAAAAGCGTGGGTGGCGGCAGAACGCATGTGGAAGGGATGAAGATCTAGTTTTGAAGGGAACTTTAGGGCGGCGGAGGTAATATGGAAAGTGTGTGTGAGAAGTGTTTTGACCTATGGTTCGGAAGTATGGGGGATTAGAGAGGAAGAGAAGATAGAGAGGGTTCAACAAAACTTCTACAAGAAATTCCTAAAGTTAGACAAATCGACACCAGGCTACATAGTTCTGCAAGAGGTGAATGCCCACAAGGTGGCCGTTTTAGCGGCAAACAGGGTGATAAGATATGAATACAAGGTGAGTGAAATGGGAGATGAAAGAATAATAAAAGAGGTATTTAGAATGGCAAATCAGGAGGGTGAAAGAGGGAAGAATGGGAATGCGTGGGGAATGAATAAAAGGAAATTATATGAAAGAGCAGGGATATCTGGCGAGGGGACTAGAAAAACTTAAGAGGGAAGGGGCAAACTGGGTGGAAATGCTAGGTGAGCGATTAGTAGAGGTAGAGTTACAGGAACGCCAAGACCAAATTGCAAACAGTAGATTTTTCAAAGAATATGCAAAGATTCAGGTGCTTGGTCGTTTACCTACCTATTTATACTCAACGAAAGAGGCAGACACGCAGGTCATACTGGCAAGGTTTAGGTGTGGAAGTGAAGAGCGTGGTAGGAAATATTGGATGAGTGAAGAATATCGGATGTGCACAGTTTGTGGGGCTGGAGAGGATAGATGGGAACATTGGATAGAAGAATGTACAAGGAATGAATGGAAGGAACAGGAGAAAAGGCTAGGACAAGAATGGAAGAAGTGTATAGATGAAAGTGGAATTGGTTTGGAATTGTTAAGGAGGGTGAAAAAGTGGAAAGAGCAAATAGGCAAAAAGGAAGAACCTATTCCTTTAGTATATAACGTGTAGGTAATATATGTATAGTATGTAATATATTTTAATATATTTTGTATATATGCCAATAAAAGGTTATAATAATAGTCGTCTTGTCTGTCTAGTCTTGTCTGTCTAGTCTTGTCTGTCTAGTCTTGTCTGTCTAGTCCTTGTCTGTCTAGTCTTGTCTGTCTAGTCTTGTCTGTCTAGTCTTGTCTGTCTAGTCTTGTCTGTCTAGTCTTGTCTGTCTAGTCTTGTCTGTCTAGTCTTGTCTGTCTAGTCTTGTCTGTCTAGTCTTGTCTGTCTAGTCTTGTATGTCTAGTCTTGTCTGTCTAGTCTTGTCTGTCTAGTCTTGTCTGTCTAGTCTTGTCTGTCTAGTCTTGTCTGTCTAGTCTTGTCTGTCTAGTCTTGTCTGTCTAGTCTTGTCTGTCTAGTCTTGTCTGTCTAGTCTTTGTCTGTCTAGTCTTGTCTGTCTAGTCTTGTCTGTCTAGTCTTGTCTGTCTAGTCTTGTCTGTCTAGTCTTGTCTGTCTAGTCTTGTCTGTCTAGTCTTGTCTGTCTAGTCTTGTCTGTCTAGTCTTGTCTGTCTAGTCTTGTCTGTCCTAGTCTTGTCTGTCTAGTCTTGTCTGTCTAGTCTTGTCTGTCTAGTCTTGTCTGTCTAGTCTTGTCTGTCTAGTCTTGTCTGTCTAGTCTTGTCTGTCTAGTCTTGTCTGTCTAGTCTTGTCTGTCTAGTCTTGTCTATCTAGTCTTGTCTATCTAGTCTTGTCTGTCTAGTCTTGTCTGTCTAGTCTTGTCTGTCTAGTCTTGTCTGTCTAGTCTTGTCTGTCTAGTCTTGTCTGTCTAGTCTTGTCTGTCTAGTCTTGTCTGTCTAGTCTTGTCTGTCTAGTCTTGTCTGTCTAGTCTTGTCTGTCTAGTCTTGTCTGTCTAGTCTTGTCTGTCTAGTCTTGTCTGTCTAGTCTTGTCTGTCTAGTCTTGTCTGTCTAGTCTTGTCTGTCTAGTCTTGTCTGTCTAGTCTTGTCTGTCTAGTCTTGTCTGTCTAGTCTTGTCTGTCTAGTCTTGTCTGTCTAGTCTTGTCTGTCCTAGTCTTGTCTGTCTAGTCTTGTCTGTCTTGTCTGTCTAGTCTTGTCTGTCTAGTCTAGTCTGTCTAGTCTCTGTCTAGTCTTGTCTGTCTAGTCTTGTCTGTCTAGTCTTGTCTGTCTAGTCTTGTCTGTCTAGTCTTGTCTGTCTAGTCTTGTCTGTCTAGTCTTGTCTGTCTAGTCTTGTCTGTCTAGTCTTGTCTGTCTAGTCTTGTCTGTCTAGTCTTGTCTGTCTAGTCTTGTCTGTCTAGTCTTGTCTGTCTAGTCTTGTCTGTCTAGTCTTGTCTGTCTAGTCTTGTCTGTCTAGTCTTGTCTGTCTAGTCTTGTCTGTCTAGTCTTGTCTGTCTAGTCTTGTCTGTCTAGTCTTGTCTGTCTAGTCTTGTCTGTCTAGTCTTGTCTGTCTAGTCTTGTCTGTCTAGTCCTTGTCTGTCTAGTCTTGTCTGTCTAGTCTTGTCTGTCTAGTCTTGTCTGTCTAGTCTTGTCTGTCTAGTCTTGTCTGTCTAGTCTTGTCTGTCTAGTCTTGTCTGTCTAGTCTTGTCTGTCTAGTCTTGTCTGTCTAGTCTTGTCTGTCTAGTCTTGTCTGTCTAGTCTTGTCTGTCTAGTCTTGTCTGTCTAGTCTTGTCTGTCTAGTCTTGTCTGTCTAGTCTTGTCTGTCTAGTCTTGTCTGTCTAGTCTTGTCTGTCTAGTCTTGTCTGTCTAGTCTTGTCTGTCTAGTCTTGTCTGTCTAGTCTTGTCTGTCTAGTCTTGTCTGTCTAGTCTTGTCTGTCTAGTCTTGTCTGTCTAGTCTTGTCTTGTCTGTCTAGTCTTGTCTGTCTAGTCTTGTCTGTCTAGTCTTGTCTGTCTAGGCTTGTCTGTCTAGTCTTGTCTGTCTAGTCTTGTATGTATAGTCTTGTCTGTCTAGTCTTGCCTGTCTAGTCTTGTCTGTCTAGTCTTGTCTGTCTAGTCTTGTCTGTCTAGTCTTGTCTGTCTAGTCTTGTCTGTCTAGTCTTGTCTGTCTAGTCTTGTCTGTCTAGTCTTGTCTGTCTAGTCTTGTCTGTCTAGTCTTGTCTGTCTTGTCTTGTCTGTCTAGTCTTGTCTGTCTAGTCCTTGTCTGTCTAGTCTTGTCTGTCTACTCTTGTCTGTCTACTCTTGTCTGTCTAGTCTTGTCTGTCTAGTCTTGTCTGTCTAGTCTTGTCTGTCTAGTCTTGTCTGTCTAGTCTTGTCTGTCTAGTCTTGTCTGTCTAGTCTTGTCTGTCTAGTCTTGTCTGTCTAGTCTTGTCTGTCTAGTCTTGTCTGTCTAGTCTTGTCTGTCTAGTCTTGTCTGTCTAGTCTTGTCTGTCTAGTCTTGTCTGTCTAGTCTTGTCTGTCTAGTCTTGTCTGTCTAGTCTTGTCTGTCTAGTCTTGTCTGTCTAGTCTTGTCTGTCTAGTCTTGTCTGTCTAGTCTTGTCTGTCTAGTCTTGTCTGTCTAGTCTTGTCTGTCTAGTCTTGTCTGTCTAGTCTTGTCTGTCTAGTCTTGTCTGTCTAGTATTGTCTGTCTAGTCTTGTCTGTCTAGTCTTGTCTGTCTAGTCTTGTCTGTCTATTCTTGTCTGTCTAGTCTTGTCTGTCTAGTCTTGTCTGTCTAGTCTTGTCTGTCTAGTCTTGTCTGTCTAGTCTTGTCTGTCTAGTCTTGTCTGTCTAGTCTTGTCTGTCTGGTCTTATCTGTCTAGTCTTGTCTGTCTAGTCTTGTCTCTCAAGTCTTGTCTGTCTAGTCTTGTCTGTCTAGTCTTGTCTGTCTAGTCTTGTCTGTCTAGTCTTGTCTGTCTAGTCTTGTCTGTCTAGTCTTGTCTGTCTAGTCTTGTCTGTCTACTCTTGTCTGTCTAGTCTTTTCTGTCTAGTCTTGTCTGTATAGTCTAGTCTAGTCTGTCTAGTCTTGTCTGTCTAGTCTAGTCTGTCTAGTCTTGTCTGTCTAGTCTTGTCTGTCTAGTCTTGTC
>CALYMW010000505.1:0-31138 GCA_944588485.1 Phosphuga atrata
TATTAACCCTTCGTGCAATTTTCCTGGTGACGACCTTGTAGCCATCACCCCAGATATTGTTATTCACCTCTTCGCAGAGCTCTCTCCAAGCTTTTTGCTTGGAGTTCGCGATGGCTCTGCGAAGTTCCTTGCGTGCCAGGTTATACCTCCTTCTGCATTCCTCTCGCACCTCCTCATTTGCTCTCCTATTATTCCTTACCATACATCTCCTTTGACGCAAACAGGTTTTACGTTTTTCAGCTACCAGCTCATTCTACCAGGAAACTGGTTTCCTGCCTCTAACGCACCTCCGTTTTCTCTGAAACACCGCATCACAAGCCCCGTGAAGAACTGCCTCACATGAGCTCCTCAGTCTATTTTCGGAGCCTGTACTTTCAGTCAACTCTTTCATAACGTCTCCCAGTCTTTCTAGTAGGCTCTTTTCTACTCGCCATCCACTCGTCCCAGTTGTAACCAGTCCCTCGGAAATATCCTCTCGTACGTCAAAGAGAATATCCTGGTGGTCACTCAGATTCTCTCCCTCTCTGACGCGCCACCCTTTCACCCTGCCTGCAATCCGTGAGGTACTGAAGGTGATATCTATGAAAGACATACTTTCGCCCCGCACGAAGGTTGGCCCATTCCCACGGTTGTGAACCACCAGGTCCTCTTCTGCCAGCCACTCTTCCGTCATACTCCCTCTTTCATCTTCTCTAGGGGATCCCCACCAAGCCGACTTGGCTTGAAGTCCCCCCCGACAACAATCTCTTTAGACCAACCTTTCATACTGGTCCTTAGTTCATCCATAAATGCTACATACTGCTCTAACGTATTGTTAGGCAAGATGTAGCACCCATACAAGACCCAGTTTCCCCATTCGATCCACACATATCCATTTCCAGACCCTCATTTTACCATGTGAATTTCCGATTGGAAAATCCGCACAGCAACATTCTTACACTGGTCCACGTGCCAGCCTCCGTTACCGATAATCCGGAGATTTGGTTCGGAGACAATGGCCACATTCACTCTCTCTCTTCATGCACTGTCTTCCACAGCAGCTCCATTGCAGCCGCACTCCTATTTGAGTTTGTCTGCAATACTAGCATTTTCTGGTTCTTGGGAACTTCTCTTTCATGCTCTCATCACACAATTTCCATCACACAGAGTCCGCCCTATGCCCACTCACTCCGCATACGAAGCATTTGGCCTCTTTGGCCGTGCACTCGTGTGCTTTGTGTCCTCTTTCATCACATCGCAAACATGCATTCTTCCTTTCTACACCCTTACATGCTGCCGCCAGATGCCCGAAGCCAAGGCATCTGAAACACCTGATCGGCTTGTTATTTTCAGTCACACGACACATGACCCAGCCAACCTTAATTCTACCTTCCTCCAGTATGGTTCGTGCCGCTCTCGCTGGTAGAGTGACCACCGACATACTGGCCCCTCCGCGCACGATGCGGAGGGACTTAACCTCACACTCCCTGCATTCAGACGCCTCATGAATGGCTCCTTTAACCTCATCAACTGTGGTAGCCTCGTCCATGCCCCTGACAAGGACACTTCTGAGTCCTACCTCCGTCCTTACATCCCTTACAACCTCTTTCACTAGGGCCACTCTCTCAGCAAGTCGCTTCTTCTCCCTCTCATCTTTCACTCTGACGAGTAGGTCTCCCGATTGGGTTTCCCTCATCTCCTGCACATTTATATCGTCCATATCTACCTGCTTTTGCAGGATATTCACCATCTGGGTATATGTCACATTTACCTTCTTCGCCAGCACGGCTTGTGTCGCGCTGGTGCCTCCAGCCCCTTGCACTCTAGGTTTTCCGCCCTCCACTTTCTTCCAGCATAGGGTTATTTCAACCCCTGAGCCATGCCACACACATTCCACCATTTTCCTAACTTGCCAGAAGCCCAGATTACCAGCCACACCGATAGCGAGCTTCTTCCTCTCTTCGCACACCTTCGCACACAGTTCTCTCATCCGTACTAAGGTCTCAAAGGCTCTTTCTTCAGAGCCCTCGACCCTAGGGTCATACATGCGGGCGATGAAATGGTACTTCCTCTGGGAGTCCCCGGTCTCATCGCCCTCCATACACACCACATTCTCACTTTTGATGTAGGCTACGGCGCCTACATTTAAATTCTCGCACACGCGCCTGGCCTGGGGGAGCCGGTCGAGCATTCCCCAACCCAGCCGTTCGCCATTCTTCCCTCTTTCTCCCGCAACCAGCAGGAGTACATCCTCGTCCCTAGCTAGAGGAGAGCCCACAGCCCCCTTCACCACTGTGAAGGTGAAGGGGGTGTGTCCTCGGACTACCTCTCTCTCGCGACGTCCAAGTACTCCTGCACCGTCATTCTTTCTTTCAGCGCACTGGACACACCATTACTGTTCTCTCTCTGCGTGCTGACCTCCTTGCACACAACACTGTCTGTATGTATGCCCACCTCGCATGTTGCCTTCTCGACAGGCACATAGCGGTGTTCCTCCAACCATTTGGTCACAGAGTCGCGCGAAAGGACACTTACTGTCTTCCTGACGCGTCTCGCCGCTTCCTTGACCTCCTTTTTGGTGCTGATGCCGGCAGCGATGGCGTTGTCGAGGTCCTCCGCCTGCTTCCTTGGTGCCTCTATCGCCTCCACAATAGCGAAGGCGATCGAGCACTCCGTCCTCTTGTCAGCCTCGACGTTATCCGTCGATCTGTCTGCCACCTTTCGTTTTTCGGACTTATCGCCAGTGGCTTGTCCCCCCACGCGACCCTGCTTAAGATAGGATTCCATTATTTAAATGGATCCTCTCTCTGCACCGGGTTGCGCCTGCCGTCGCGAATCTATCAGTAGAATCAAAAAACCCCGGGCTCTTTGTTCGGAGCTTGGGTTTATCTTTTCTCCCACAGATAAGGGACGGAGATTTTATCCGCGCTATGAATATTTACTACAAACTACGAAAAAAAACTATCAGCTAAAAATAGATGCTAAAAAAAATAAACACTCTAAATCCGTGCGATAATAGAGGGTCAAAATTTTCTACCTGAAATTCTAAGAAAAAAAAACCGGCCAAGTGCGAGTTGTGACTCGCGCACCGAGGGTTCCGTACAAACTTGTATAGTATAGTATTATTATGTGGATTATCAACATATTATGTAGATTATAAAGAAAAATTAGAGGAAATATAATATATACTGGATGTTACTGGACTTGAGTATGTCGCATGTCGGTTATAAAAAAGCAAAATTTAGACATAATATATACCCTGTATATATTATGTATATAAAGCGTACGTGATGAAATGCATAACGAATATAAACAAAGAAAATACAAAATAAACATAGAATAGGACCTAATTGTATGCAACCCATATGCTTCTGGAGCCTGACAATACCACTACGACAACATTAGTGAATTTTCATAAGTTTCTAATAGAAAATTCGCATTTTTCTTGTAATTAAACTACATATTTACGGTTTTCAGGTTTCCCTTGACATGTGCTGTGACAAGACTAGACAGACAAGACTAGACAGACAAGACTAGACAGACAAGACTAGACAGACAAGACTAGACAGACAAGACTAGACAGACAAGACTAGACAGACAAGACTAGACAGACAAGACTAGACAGACAAGACTAGACAGACAAGACTAGACAGACAAGACTAGACAGACAAGACTAGACAGACAAGACTAGACAGACAAGACTAGACAGACAAGACTAGACAGACAAGACTAGACAGACAAGACTAGACAGACAAGACTAGACAGACAAGACTAGACAGACAAGACTAGACAGACAAGACTAGACAGACAAGACTAGACAGACAAGACTAGACAGACAAGACTAGACAGACAAGACTAGACAGACAAGACTAGACAGACAAGACTAGACAGACAAGACTAGACAGACAAGACTAGACAGACAAGACTAGACAGACAAGACTAGACAGACAAGACTAGACAGACAAGACTAGACAGACAAGACTAGACAGACAAGACTAGACAGACAAGACTAGACAGACAAGACTAGACAGACAAGACTAGACAGACAAGACTAGACAGACAAGACTAGACAGACAAGACTAGACAGACAAGACTAGACAGACAAGACTAGACAGACAAGACTAGACAGACAAGACTAGACAGACAAGACTAGACAGACAAGACTAGACAGACAAGACTAGACAGACAAGACTAGACAGACAAGACTAGACAGACAAGACTAGACAGACAAGACTAGACAGACAAGACTAGACAGACAAGACTAGACAGACAAGACTAGACAGACAAGACTAGACAGACAAGACTAGACAGACAAGACTAGACAGACAAGACTAGACAGACAAGACTAGACAGACAAGACTAGACAGACAAGACTAGACAGACAAGACTAGACAGACAAGACTAGACAGACAAGACTAGACAGACAAGACTAGACAGACAAGACTAGACAGACAAGACTAGACAGACAAGACTAGACAGACAAGACTAGACAGACAAGACTAGACAGACAAGACTAGACAGACAAGACTAGACAGACAAGACTAGACAGACAAGACTAGACAGACAAGACTAGACAGACAAGACTAGACAGACAAGACTAGACAGACAAGACTAGACAGACAAGACTAGACAGACAAGACTAGACAGACAAGACTAGACAGACAAGACTAGACAGACAAGACTAGACAGACAAGACTAGACAGACAAGACTAGACAGACAAGACTAGACAGACAAGACTAGACAGACAAGACTAGACAGACAAGACTAGACAGACAAGACTAGACAGACAAGACTAGACAGACAAGACTAGACAGACAAGACTAGACAGACAAGACTAGACAGACAAGACTAGACAGACAAGACTAGACAGACAAGACTAGACAGACAAGACTAGACAGACAAGACTAGACAGACAAGACTAGACAGACAAGACTAGACAGACAAGACTAGACAGACAAGACTAGACAGACAAGACTAGACAGACAAGACTAGACAGACAAGACTAGACAGACAAGACTAGACAGACAAGACTAGACAGACAAGACTAGACAGACAAGACTAGACAGACAAGACTAGACAGACAAGACTAGACAGACAAGACTAGACAGACAAGACTAGACAGACAAGACTAGACAGACAAGACTAGACAGACAAGACTAGACAGACAAGACTAGACAGACAAGACTAGACAGACAAGACTAGACAGACAAGACTAGACAGACAAGACTAGACAGACAAGACTAGACAGACAAGACTAGACAGACAAGACTAGACAGACAAGACTAGACAGACAAGACTAGACAGACAAGACTAGACAGACAAGACTAGACAGACAAGACTAGACAGACAAGACTAGACAGACAAGACTAGACAGACAAGACTAGACAGACAAGACTAGACAGACAAGACTAGACAGACAAGACTAGACAGACAAGACTAGACAGACAAGACTAGACAGACAAGACTAGACAGACAAGACTAGACAGACAAGACTAGACAGACAAGACTAGACAGACAAGACTAGACAGACAAGACTAGACAGACAAGACTAGACAGACAAGACTAGACAGACAAGACTAGACAGACAAGACTAGACAGACAAGACTAGACAGACAAGACTAGACAGACAAGACTAGACAGACAAGACTAGACAGACAAGACTAGACAGACAAGACTAGACAGACAAGACTAGACAGACAAGACTAGACAGACAAGACTAGACAGACAAATCTAGACAGACAAGACTAGACAGACAAGACTAGAAACACAAGACTAGACAGACAAGACTAGACAGACAAGACTAGACAGACAAGACTAGACAGACAAGACTAGACAGACAAGACTAGACAGAGAAGACTAGACAGACAAGACTAGACAGACAAGACTAGACAGACAAGACCAGACAGACATGACTAGACAGACAAGACTAGACAGACAAGACTAGACAGACAGGACTAGACAGACAAGACTAGACAGACAAGACATACAGACAAGACTAGGCAGACAAGACTAGACAGACAAGACTAGACAGACAAGACTAGACAGACAAGACTAGACAGACAAGGCTAGACAGACAAGACTAGACAGACAAGACTAGACAGACAAGACTAGACAGACAAGACTAGACAGACAAGACTATACAGACAAGACTAGACAGACAAGACTAGACAGACAAGACTAGACAGACAAGAATAGACAGACAAGACTAGACAGACAAGACTAGACAGACAAGAATAGACAGACAAGACTAGACAGACAAGACTAGACAGACAAGACTAGACAGACAAGACTAGACAGACAAGACTAAACAGACAAGACTAGACAGACAAGACTAGACAGACAAGACTAGACAGACAAGACTAGACAGACAAGACTAGACAGACAAGACTAGACAGACAAGACTAGACAGACAAGACTAGACAGACAAGACTAGACAGACAAGTCTAAACAAACAAGACTAGACAGACAAGACTAGACAGACAAGACTAGACAAACAAGACTAGACAGACAAGACTAGACAGACAAGACTAGACAGACAAGACTAGACAGACAAGACTAGACAGACAAGACTAGACAGACAAGACTAGACAAACAAGACTAGACAGACAAGACCAGACAGACATGACTAGACAGACAAGACTAGACAGACAAGACTAGACAGACAGGACTAGACAGACAAGACTAGACAGACAAGACATACAGACAAGACTAGAAACACAAGACTAGACAGACAAGACTAGACAGACAAGACTAGACAGACAAGACTAGACAGACAAGACTAGACAGAGAAGACTAGACAGGCAAGACTAGACAGACAAGACTAGACAGACAAGACCAGACAGACATGACTAGACAGACAAGACTAGACAGACAAGACAAGACAGACAGGACTAGACAGACAAGACTAGACAGACAAGACATACAGACAAGACTAGGCAGACAAGACTAGACAGACAAGACTAGACAGACAAGACTAGACAGACAAGACTAGACAGACAAGGCTAGACAGACAAGACTAGACAGACAAGACTAGACAGACAAGACTAGACAGACAAGACTAGACAGACAAGACTATACAGACAAGACTAGACAGACAAGACTAGACAGACAAGACTAGACAGACAAGAATAGACAGACAAGACTAGACAGACAAGAATAGACAGACAAGACTAGACAGACAAGACTAGACAGACAAGACTAGACAGACAAGACTAGACAGACAAGACTAGACAAACAAGACTAGACAGACAAGACCAGACAGACATGACTAGACAGACAAGACTAGACAGACAAGACTAGACAGACAGGACTAGACAGACAAGACTAGACAGACAAGACATACAGACAAGACTAGGCAGACAAGACTAGACAGACAAGACTAGACAGACAAGACTAGACAGACAAGACTAGACAGACAAGGCTAGACAGAAAAGACTAGACAGACAAGACTAGACAGACAAGACTAGACAGACAAGACTAGACAGACAAGACTATACAGACAAGACTAGACAGACAAGACTAGACAGACAAGACTAGACAGACAAGAATAAACAGACAAGACTAGACAGACAAGACTAGACAGACAAGAATAGACAGACAAGACTAGACAGACAAGACTAGACAGACAAGACTAGACAGACAAGACTAGACAGACAAGACTAGACAGACAAGACTAAACAGACAAGACTAGACAGACAAGACTAGACAGACAAGACTAGACAGACAAGACTAGACAGACAAGACTAGACAGACAAGACTAGACAGATAAGACTAGACAGACAAGTCTAAACAAACAAGACTAGACAGACAAGACTAGACAGACAAGACTAGACAAACAAGACTAGACAGACAAGACTAGACAGACAAGACTAGACAGACAAGACTAGACAGACAAGACTAGACAGACAAGACTAGACAGACAAGACTAGACAAACAAGACTAGACAGACAAGACCAGACAGACATGACTAGACAGACAAGACTAGACAGACAAGACTAGACAGACAGGACTAGACAGACAAGACTAGACAGACAAGACATACAGACAAGACTAGAAACACAAGACTAGACAGACAAGACTAGACAGACAAGACTAGACAGACTAGACAGACAAGACTAGACAGAGAAGACTAGACAGACAAAACTAGACAGACAAGACTAGACAGACAAGACCAGACAGACATGACTAGACAGACAAGACTAGACAGACAAGACTAGACAGACAGGACTAGAAAGACAAGACTAGACAGACAAGACATACAGACAAGACTAGGCAGACAAGACTAGACAGACAAGACTAGACAGACAAGACTAGACAGACAAGACTAGACAGACAAGGCTAGACAGACAAGACTAGACAGAAAAGACTAGACAGACAAGACTAGACAGACAAGACTAGACAGACAAGACTATACAGACAAGACTAGACAGACAAGACTAGACAGACAAGACTAGACAGACAAGAATAGACAGACAAGACTAGACAGACAAGACTAGACAGACAAGAATAGACAGACAAGACTAGACAGACAAGACTAGACAGACCAGACTAGACAGACAAGACTAGACAGACAAGACTAAACAGACAAGACTAGACAGACAAGACTAGACAGACAAAACTAGACAGACAAGACTAGACAGACAAGACTAGACAGACAAGACTAGACAGACAAGTCTAAACAAACAAGACTAGACAGACAAGACTAGACAGACAAGACTAGACAAACAAGACTATACAGACAAGACTAGACAGACAAGACTAGACAGACAAGACTAGACAGACAAGACTAGACAGACAAGACTAGACAGACTAGACAGACAAGACTAGACAGACAAGACTAGACAGACAAGACTAGACAGACAAGACTAGACAGACAAGACTAGACAGACAAGACTAGGCAGACAAGACTAGACAGTCAAGACTAGACAGACAAGACTAGACAGACAATACTAGACAGACAAGACTAGACAGACAAGACTAGACAGACAAGACTAGACAGACAAGACTAGACAGACAAGACTAGACAGACAAGACTAGACAGACAAGACTAGACAGACAAGACTAGACAGACAAGACTAGACAGACAAGACTAGACAGACAAGACTAGACAGACAATACTAGACAGACAAGACTAGACAGACAAGACTATACAGACTAGACAGTCAAGACTAGACAGACAAGACTAGACAGACAAGACTAGACAGACAAGACTAGACAGACAAGACTAGACAGACAGGACTAGACAGACAAGACTAGACAGACAAGACTAGACAGACAAGACTAGACAGACAAGACTAGACAGACAAGACTAGACAGACAAGACTAGACAGACAAGACTAGACAGACAAGACTAGACAGACAAGACTAGACAGACAAGACTAGACAGACAAGACTAGACAGACAAGACTAGACAGACAAGACTAGACAGACAAGACTAGACAGACAAGACTAGACAGACAAGACTAGACAGACAAGACTAGACAGACAAGACTAGACAGACAAGACTAGACAGACAAGACTAGACAGACAAGACTAGACAGACAAGACTAGACAGACAAGACTAGACAGACAAGACTAGACAGACAAGAATAGACAGACAAGACTAGACAGACAAGACTAGACAGACAAGACTAGACAGACAAGACTAGACAGACAAGACTAGACAGACAAGACTAGACAGACAAGACTAGACAGACAAGACTAGACAGACAAGACTAGACAGACAAGACTAGACAGACAAGACTAGACAGACAAGACTAGACAGACAAGACTAGACAGACAAGACTAGACAGACAAGACTAGACAGACAAGACTAGACAGACAAGACTAGACAGACAAGACTAGACAGACAAGACTAGACAGACAAGACTAGACAGACAAGACTAGACAGACAAGACTAGACAGACAAGACTAGACAGACAAGACTAGACAGACAAGACTAGACAGACAAGACTAGACAGACAAGACTAGACAGACAAGACTAGACAGACAAGACTAGACAGACAAGACTAGACAGACAAGACTAGACAGACAAGACTAGACAGACAAGACTAGACAGACAAGACTAGAAAGACAAGACTAGACAGACAAGACTAGACAGACAAGACTAGAAACACAAGACTAGACAGACAAGACTAGACAGACAAGACTAGAAACACAAGACTAGACAGACAAGACTAGACAGACAAGACTAGACAGACAAGACTAGACAGACAAGACTAGACAGACAAGACTAGACAGACAAGACTAGACAGACAACACCAGACAGACATGACTAGACAGACAAGACTAGACAGACAACACTAGACAGACAGGACTAGACAGACAAGACTAGACAGACAAGACATACAGACAAGACTAGACAGACAAGACTAGACAGACAAGACTAGACAGACAAAACTAGACAGACAAGACTAGACAGACAAGACTAGACAGACAAGGCTAGACAGACAAGACTAGACAGACAAGACTAGACAGACAAGACTAGACAGACAAGACTAGACAGACAAGACTATACAGACAAGACTAGACAGACAAGACTAGACAGACAAGACTAGACAGACAAGAATAGACAGACAAGACTAGACAGACAAGACTAGACAGACAAGACTAGACAGACAAGACTAGACAGACAAGACTAGACAGACAAGACTAGACAGACAAGACTAGACAGACAAGACTAGACAGACAAGACTAGACAGACAAGACTAAACAGACAAGACTAGACAGACAAGACTAGACAGACAAGACTAGACAGACAAGACTAGACAGACAAGACTAGACAGACAAGTCTAGACAGACAAGACTAAACAAACAAGACTAGACAGACAAGACTAGAGAGACAAGACTAGACAAACAAGACTAGACAGACAAGACTAGACAGACAAGACTAGACAGACAAGACTAGACAGACAAGACTAGACAGACAAGACTAGACAGACAAGACTAGACAGACAAGACTAGACAGACAAGACTAGACAGACAAGACTAGACAGACAAGACTAGACAGACAAGACTAGACAGACAAGACTAGACAGACAAGACTAGGCAGACAAGACTAGACAGTCAAGACTAGACAGACAAGACTAGACAGACAAGACTAGACAGACAAGACTAGACAGACAAGACTAGACAGACAAGACTAGACAGACAAGACTAGACAGACAAGACTAGACAGACAAGACTAGACAGACAAGACTAGACAGACAAGACTAGACAGACAAGACTAGACAGACAAGACTAGACAGACAAGACTAGACAGACAATACTAGACAGACAAGACTAGACAGACAAGACTATACAGACTAGACAGTCAAGACTAGACAGACAAGACTAGACAGACAAGACTAGACAGAGAAGACTAGACAGACAAGACTAGACAGACATGACTAGACAGACAAGACTAGACAGACAAGACTAGACAGACAGGACTAGACAGACAAGACTAGACAGACAAGACTAGACAGACAAGAGTAGACAGAGAAAACTAGACAGACAAGACTAGACAGACAAGACTAGACAGACAAGACCAGACAGACATGACTAGACAGACAAGACTAGACAGACAAGACTAGACAGACAGGACTAGACAGACAAGACTAGACAGACAAGACATACAGACAAGACTAGGCAGACAAGACTAGACAGACAAGACTAGACAGACAAGACTAGACAGACAAGACTAGACAGACAAGGCTAGACAGACAAGACTAGACAGACAAGACTAGACAGACAAGACTAGACAGACAAGACTAGACAGACAAGACTATACAGACAAGACTAGACAGACAAGACTAGACAGACAAGACTAGACAGACAAGAATAGACAGACAAGACTAGACAGACAAGAATAGACAGACAAGACTAGACAGACAAGACTAGACAGACAAGACTAGACAGACAAGACTAGACAGACAAGACTAGACAAACAAGACTAGACAGACAAGACCAGACAGACATGACTAGACAGACAAGACTAGACAGACAAGACTAGACAGACAGGACTAGACAGACAAGACTAGACAGACAAGACATACAGACAAAACTAGGCAGACAAGACTAGACAGACAAGACTAGACAGACAAGACTAGACAGACAAGACTAGACAGACAAGGCTAGACAGAAAAGACTAGACAGACAAGACTAGACAGACAAGACTAGACAGACAAGACTAGACAGACAAGACTATACAGACAAGACTAGACAGACAAGACTAGACAGACAAGACTAGACAGACAAGAATAGACAGACAAGACTAGACAGACAAGACTAGACAGACAAGAATAGACAGACAAGACTAGACAGACAAGACTAGACAGACAAGACTAGACAGACAAGACTAGACAGACAAGACTAGACGGACAAGGCTAAACAGACAAGACTAGACAGACAAGACTAGACAGACAAGACTAGACAGGCAAGACTAGACAGACAAGACTAGACAGACAAGACTAGACAGATAAGACTAGACAGACAAGTCTAAACAAACAAGACTAGACAGACAAGACTAGACAGACAAGACTAGACAAACAAGACTAGACAGACAAGACTAGACAGACAAGACTAGACACACAAGACTAGACAGACAAGACTAGACAGACAAGACTAGACAGACAAGACTAGACAAACAAGACTAGACAGACAAGACCAGACAGACATGACTAGACAGACAAGACTAGACAGACAAGACTAGACAGACAGGACTAGACAGACAAGACTAGACAGACAAGACATACAGACAAGACTAGAAACACAAGACTAGACAGACAAGACTAGACAGACAAGACTAGACAGACAAGACTAGACAGACAAGACTAGACAGAGAAGACTAGACAGACAAGACTAGACAGACAAGACTAGACAGACAAGACCAGACAGACATGACTAGACAGACAAGACTAGACAGACAAGACTAGACAGACAGGACTAGACAGACAAGACTAGACAGACAAGACATACAGACAAGACTAGGCAGACAAGACTAGACAGACAAGACTAGACAGACAAGACTAGACAGACAAGACTAGACAGACAAGGCTAGACAGACAAGACTAGACAAAAAATGACTAGACAGACAAGACTAGACAGACAAGACTAGACAGACAAGACTATACAGACAAGACTAGACAGACAAGACTAGACAGACAAGACTAGACAGACAAGAATAGACAGACAAGACTAGACAGACAAGACTAGACAGACAAGAATAGACAGACAAGACTAGACAGACAAGACTAGACAGACAAGACTAGACAGACAAGACTAGACAGACAAGACTAAACAGACAAGACTAGACAGACAAGACTAGACAGACAAAACTAGACAGACAAGACTAGACAGACAAGACTAGACAGACAAGACTAGACAGACAAGTCTAAACAAACAAGACTAGACAGACAAGACTAGACAGACAAGACTAGACAAACAAGACTAGACAGACAAGACTAGACAGACAAGAATAGACAGACAAGACTAGACAGACAAGACTAGGCAGACAAGACTAGACAGTCAAGACTAGACAGACAAGACTAGACAGACAAGACTAGACAGACAAGACTAGACAGACAAGACTAGACAGACAAGACTAGACAGACAAGACTAGACAGACAAGACTAGACAGACAAGAATAGACAGACAAGACTAGACAGACAAGACTAGACAGACAAGAATAGACAGACAAGACTAGACAGACAAGACTAGACAGACCAGACTAGACAGACAAGACTAGACAGACAAGACTAAACAGACAAGACTAGACAGACAAGACTAGACAGACAAAACTAGACAGACAAGACTAGACAGACAAGACTAGACAGACAAGACTAGACAGACAAGTCTAAACAAACAAGACTAGACAGACAAGACTAGACAGACAAGACTAGACAAACAAGACTAGACAGACAAGACTAGACAGACAAGACTAGACAGACAAGACTAGACAGACAAGACTAGACAGACAAGACTAGACAGACTAGACAGACAAGACTAGACAGACAAGACTAGACAGACAAGACTAGACAGACAAGACTAGACAGACAAGACTAGACAGACAAGACTAGGCAGACAAGACTAGACAGTCAAGACTAGACAGACAAGACTAGACAGACAAGACTAGACAGACAAGACTAGACAGACAAGACTAGACAGACAAGACTAGACAGACAAGACTAGACAGACAAGACTAGACAGACAAGACTAGACAGACAAGACTAGACAGACAAGACTAGACAGACAAGACTAGACAGACAAGACTAGACAGACAAGACTAGACAGACAATACTAGACAGACAAGACTAGACAGACAAGACTATACAGACTAGACAGTCAAGACTAGACAGACAAGACTAGACAGACAAGACTAGACAGACAAGACTAGACAGACAAGACTAGACAGACAGGACTAGACAGACAAGACTAGACAGACAAGACTAGACAGACAAGACTAGACAGACAAGACTAGACAGACAAGACTAGACAGACAAGACTAGACAGACAAGACTAGACAGACAAGACTAGACAGACAAGACTAGACAGACAAGACTAGACAGACAAGACTAGACAGACAAGACTAGACAGACAAGACTAGACAGACAAGACTAGACAGACAAGACTAGACAGACAAGACTAGACAGACAAGACTAGACAGACAAGACTAGACAGACAAGACTAGACAGACAAGACTAGACAGACAAGACTAGACAGACAAGAATAGACAGACAAGACTAGACAGACAAGACTAGACAGACAAGACTAGACAGACAAGACTAGACAGACAAGACTAGACAGACAAGACTAGACAGACAAGACTAGACAGACAAGACTAGACAGACAAGACTAGACAGACAAGACTAGACAGACAAGACTAGACAGACAAGACTAGACAGACAAGACTAGACAGACAAGACTAGACAGACAAGACTAGACAGACAAGACTAGACAGACAAGACTAGACAGACAAGACTAGACAGACAAGACTAGACAGACAAGACTAGACAGACAAGACTAGACAGACAAGACTAGACAGACAAGACTAGACAGACAAGACTAGACAGACAAGACTAGACAGACAAGACTAGACAGACAAGACTAGACAGACAAGACTAGACAGACAAGACTAGACAGACAAGACTAGACAGACAAGACTAGAAAGACAAGACTAGACAGACAAGACTAGACAGACAAGACTAGAAACACAAGACTAGACAGACAAGACTAGACAGACAAGACTAGAAACACAAGACTAGACAGACAAGACTAGACAGACAAGACTAGACAGACAAGACTAGACAGAGAAGACTAGACAGACAAGACTAGACAGACAAGACTAGACAGACAACACCAGACAGACATGACTAGACAGACAAGACTAGACAGACAACACTAGACAGACAGGACTAGACAGACAAGACTAGACAGACAAGACATACAGACAAGACTAGACAGACAAGACTAGACAGACAAGACTAGACTGACAAAACTAGACAGACAAGACTAGACAGACAAGACTAGACAGACAAGGCTAGACAGACAAGACTAGACAGACAAGACTAGACAGACAAGACTAGACAGACAAGACTAGACAGACAAGACTATACAGACAAGACTAGACAGACAAGACTAGACAGACAAGACTAGACAGACAAGAATAGACAGACAAGACTAGACAGACAAGACTAGACAGACAAGACTAGACAGACAAGACTAGACAGACAAGACTAGACAGACAAGACTAGACAGACAAGACTAGACAGACAAGACTAGACAGACAAGACTAGACAGACAAGACTAAACAGACAAGACTAGACAGACAAGACTAGACAGACAAGACTAGACAGACAAGACTAGACAGACAAGACTAGACAGACAAGTCTAGACAGACAAGACTAAACAAACAAGACTAGACAGACAAGACTAGAGAGACAAGACTAGACAAACAAGACTAGACAGACAAGACTAGACAGACAAGACTAGACAGACAAGACTAGACAGACAAGACTAGACAGACAAGACTAGACAGACAAGACTAGACAGACAAGACTAGACAGACAAGACTAGACAGACAAGACTAGACAGACAAGACTAGACAGACAAGACTAGACAGACAAGACTAGACAGACAAGACTAGGCAGACAAGACTAGACAGTCAAGACTAGACAGACAAGACTAGACAGACAAGACTAGACAGACAAGACTAGACAGACAAGACTAGACAGACAAGACTAGACAGACAAGACTAGACAGACAAGACTAGACAGACAAGACTAGACAGACAAGACTAGACAGACAAGACTAGACAGACAAGACTAGACAGACAAGACTAGACAGACAAGACTAGACAGACAATACTAGACAGACAAGACTAGACAGACAAGACTATACAGACTAGACAGTCAAGACTAGACAGACAAGACTAGACAGACAAGACTAGACAGAGAAGACTAGACAGACAAGACTAGACAGACATGACTAGACAGACAAGACTAGACAGACAAGACTAGACAGACAGGACTAGACAGACAAGACTAGACAGACAAGACTAGACAGACAAGAGTAGACAGAGAAAACTAGACAGACAAGACTAGACAGACAAGACTAGACAGACAAGACCAGACAGACATGACTAGACAGACAAGACTAGACAGACAAGACTAGACAGACAGGACTAGACAGACAAGACTAGACAGACAAGACATACAGACAAGACTAGGCAGACAAGACTAGACAGACAAGACTAGACAGACAAGACTAGACAGACAAGACTAGACAGACAAGACTAGACAGACAAGACTAGACAGACAAGACTAGACAGACAAGACTAGACAGACAAGACTAGACAGACAAGACTATACAGACAAGACTAGACAGACAAGACTAGACAGACAAGACTAGACAGACAAGAATAGACAGACAAGACTAGACAGACAAGAATAGACAGACAAGACTAGACAGACAAGACTAGACAGACAAGACTAGACAGACAAGACTAAACAGACAAGACTAGACAAACAAGACTAGACAGACAAGACCAGACAGACATGACTAGACAGACAAGACTAGACAGACAAGACTAGACAGACAGGACTAGACAGACAAGACTAGACAGACAAGACATACAGACAAGACTAGGCAGACAAGACTAGACAGACAAGACTAGACAGACAAGACTAGACAGACAAGACTAGACAGACAAGGCTAGTCAGAAAAGACTAGACAGACAAGACTAGACAGACAAGACTAGACAGACAAGACTAGACAGACAAGACTATACAGACAAGACTAGACAGACAAGACTAGACAGACAAGACTAGACAGACAAGAATAGACAGACAAGACTAGACAGACAAGACTAGACAGACAAGAATAGACAGACAAGACTAGACAGACAAGACTAGACAGACAAGACTAGACAGACAAGACTAGACAGACAAGACTAGACGGACAAGGCTAAACAGACAAGACTAGACAGACAAGACTAGACAGACAAGACTAGACAGGCAAGACTAGACAGACAAGACTAGACAGACAAGACTAGACAGATAAGACTAGACAGACAAGTCTAAACAAACAAGACTAGACAGACAAGACTAGACAGACAAGACTAGACAAACAAGACTAGACAGACAAGACTAGACAGACAAGACTAGACACACAAGACTAGACAGACAAGACTAGACAGACAAGACTAGACAGACAAGACTAGACAAACAAGACTAGACAGACAAGACCAGACAGACATGACTAGACAGACAAGACTAGACAGACAAGACTAGACAGACAGGACTAGACAGACAAGACTAGACAGACAAGACATACAGACAAGACTAGAAACACAAGACTAGACAGACAAGACTAGACAGACAAGACTAGACAGACAAGACTAGACAGACAAGACTAGACAGAGAAGACTAGACAGACAAGACTAGACAGACAAGACTAGACAGACAAGACCAGACAGACATGACTAGACAGACAAGACTAGACAGACAAGACTAGACAGACAGGACTAGACAGACAAGACTAGACAGACAAGACATACAGACAAGACTAGGCAGACAAGACTAGACAGACAAGACTAGACAGACAAGACTAGACAGACAAGACTAGACAGACAAGGCTAGACAGACAAGACTAGACAGAAAAGACTAGACAGACAAGACTAGACAGACAAGACTAGACAGACAAGACTATACAGACAAGACTAGACAGACAAGACTAGACAGACAAGACTAGACAGACAAGAATAGACAGACAAGACTAGACAGACAAGACTAGACAGACAAGAATAGACAGACAAGACTAGACAGACAAGACTAGACAGACAAGACTAGACAGACAAGACTAGACAGACAAGACTAAACAGACAAGACTAGACAGACAAGACTAGACAGACAAAACTAGACAGACAAGACTAGACAGACAAGACTAGATAGACAAGACTAGACAGACAAGTCTAAACAAACAAGACTAGACAGACAAGACTAGACAGACAAGACTAGACAAACAAGACTAGACAGACAAGACTAGACAGACAAGAATAGACAGACAAGACTAGACAGACAAGACTAGGCAGACAAGACTAGACAGTCAAGACTAGACAGACAAGACTAGACAGACAAGACTAGACAGACAAGACTAGACAGACAAGACTAGACAGACAAGACTAGACAGACAAGACTAGACAGACAAGACTAGACAGACAAGACTAGACAGACAAGACTAGACAGACAAGACTAGACAGACAAGACTAGACAGACAAGACTAGACAGACAAGACTAGACAGACAAGACTATATTCTTTACAGCTTCATCCCTATCACTTTCTCATCTGTAGCATTCAAATATTGTGTGGTTTACTGTGTCTATTTCACCACAGTATACACAGGAATTATCCGATGATCTACCAATGTGGTGTAGAAAGTCATTGAAACAACCGTGACCAGTTAGAAATTGCGTAAGATGGTAACTAACTTCTCCGTGTTTCCTGTTGGTCCATACAGTTAAGTCTGGTATGAGTAGCCTAGTCCACTGGCCTTTCTCTGTATGTGACCATCTTTGCTGCCATTCGTTGAGGAGATTCACTCTAGCTTTCTGCCTGCGATTGTTGTGGCCTGCCTTGCTTATGTCTTTTCTTTCTTTTGCGAGCAAATCGATGGGTGCAATAGCGGAGACTACTAATGCTGCCTCTCCAGATACTGTACGGTATGCACTGCATATACGAAGTGCAATTTTACGTTGTACTGATTCCAATTTTTCTGCGCAGCTTCTTGTATTCATTTTTTCTGCCCAGAGTGGAGCTCCATATAACATAGCAGATTGTGCTACCATACCTAAGAGTTTACGCTTGGAGCTTCTGGGTCCCCCAACGTTTGGCATTATTTTTTCCATTGCTCCCAGTGTCTTTAATCCTTTTCCTGCAGCATCTGTGAGATGTGCAGAGAACGTAAGTCCTCTATCTATTAAAATGCCCAGGTATTTTATTTGTTGTTTTGGGATTATTTCCGTGGTTCCCACTTTAAATTTGATTGGCATAAGTTTCCTTTGTCCTGTCAAAAGGACTGCCTCGGTTTTTTCGGGTGCTAGCTTCAGTTTCCTCGTTGTAATCCACTGGGTTACCATACAGATTACGTGGTTTGCAGTACGCATTATTCCTTGTTCATTTTTTGCGGTTACGACCAAGGCTAAGTCGTCCGCGAAACCAATTAGCGTGGCGCCTTCAGGCAGCTTCATTCTTAAAATATCGTCGTATAAGACGTTCCATAGCGTGGGACCTAATATAGAGCCCTGTGGGACACCACAGCTTACCTCTACTTCTACCGTCTCATTTAGGGCCTGTAGTACTAGTTTTCTGTTGGTAAGGTAACTTCTTAACATTCGTAGTAGGTAAGGTGCTATACGTCTTCTTGTAAGTTCGCCCATTAGTTGTTCCCAGTTGGCAGTGTTGAATGCATTTTGCACATCAAAAGTTATTAGTGCACACATTTTTTTAGTCCTTTGTGTGCCGGCTTTAGCTTTCTCTGCTATTTTTTTTACTTCCTCTATTGCACCCATGGTAGATCTACCTTTACGGAACCCAAATTGCTTATCGGATAAACCCAGTCCGGCGTCAAGCTCCTTCTGTAATCTCCTCAGTAGTAGACTTTCTAACAGTTTACCCGACACATCTAGAAGGCATAGGGGCCTATAAGATGAAGGTTCTCCAACTGGCTTATCTCCCTTCCTAATAAAGACCAGTCTGGAACGCTTCCACTTGTCTGGAAAGTTTCCAGCAGTTAGGAGAGCATTCATTACTTCCAGAGTGAACATAGGTTCTTGCTGGGCGATGGTCTTAACTACTTCTGGTGGCACACCGTCTAGTCCCGGGGATTTTCCATCTCGGATGCGATTTGCCGCATTAGCTAGTTCCTCCTGGTTGAACAATGGAATTTCAACAACTTTAGGTTGTTGCCAAAGAAAGGGTTTTTGGCGTGGGAAAAGGACTTCGACTACCTGTAGCATTCCCTCCATCGTCATTTGCACGTTTGGATGTTGGATTTTGAGCCTTCTTTTGCACGTTTGAAACGCGTCTCCCCAAATATCGTCGTCGAGATCTTCACACAGTTTTCTCCAGTGATCCCGCTTAGCTTTGTTGATTAGGTATCGAAGATCCTTTTTAGCTTTTTTGTAAAGCGAATGAAGTGATTTCAAGACTTTGTCGGCCACTCCTTTTTTAGTACGGTGTCGCTGATATTTTCTTCTGGCTGTGATACATTCAGCCCGCATGCAGGCGATTTCGTTGTTCCACCAATATACTAGTTTTCTCCTTGATGGTCCTCTATTCTTTTTTAAGGTTTCGTCACACGCTTTTTTCATGACTTCTACGAGCGTATCCGCGTTTCTTTTGTGCGTCCGTGCTATTTGCATTGCCAGGCTGCTTTTCATTTTTTCTTTATTGAATGCCTTTAGACTCCAGCCGTTAGTTCTTACATGGCTTATCTGCTTTGTGGCTTCTTCTATTTTGAATAGGATGTAGCGATGGTCGCTTAAACTCTCCCTCTCGAGCACACTCCAATCTATGATCATGTTAGATAAGTCGACTGTCGTAAAAGTAAGGTCTATTATGGATTGAGCGTTTCCCCTGACGAGCGTATGCGTAGCTCCTTTATTTTGAACGACGAGTTCTAATTCGGCTGCCCAGTCCATAACTAGATCACCTCTCTTGTCTACCTTTGGAGAACCCCAGTAGGGAGACTTGGCGTTGAAATCACCAGCAATTAGTGCCTTTTTACTTTGACCCCTTATTTCTTGATTTAATGCTTCTAGCGATTCATTCAGCTTCTCTATATTTTCATTTGGTGAGAAGTAGCAGCAGTATATAATATATTTCTGCAGCTCTATCCATACGAAACCAGGACCACTTCCTGTTTTAATCACCGGTATCTTGCGATTTAAAACTCTGATGGCTGCGTCCTTTCTATTGTCCGTGAACCAGTCTGCGTTCTCGACCAACTTCTTATTGGGTTCACTTACCAGTAATATGTCCGCTTTAAGTTCTAATGCCGTTGCGATTAAGAGGTCGTATGCTGCACGGCATCTCATAGCATTTATTTGTATGAACTGTATAGTCATTTCTGTGCCTTACTTTTGCGCCTAGCCTCCGATAGCGCCTTCTGGAAAATCGGGCACATTCCCGAATCTGCTCTGTGGCCCTTTACGTTGCATATGGGGCAAAACTCAGCTGCGTTGCAGTTCTGGGCAATATGACCTTCACGCCCGCATTTAAGACAAAGGTTTTGCCTGTCTGGGCCCTCGCATTCGTTGGCGAAGTGGCCAAAATTCCAACACCTGTGACATTTAATTATATTAATTCTTTCTCTTATCCTGCACTGAATTATGCCCACTTTTATTCTACCGATTTTTAGTAGCTTTTCTGCTACTTCTTTGTTGGCTGAAATGGTTGCAGCTTGGCTGTCTCCATATGCCGGTCTAAGGTTTAGGACCTTTGTTTGACAGTTGTCTTCTCCGACAAAGTTTTGTATTGCCTGTAGTATTTCTTCTTGGGTAGTTATCGCGTCTAGATCCTTTATGTGTAGTAGCACATCGTCTCTTTTTACTCGTACCTGAGCTGCAGAGCATTTGCTTTTTATATCGTCCCTTAGGCCCTGGGCTTTACCGCTTTCCACCTCTAGAAGTAATTCGCCCGTTTTAGCTTTCCTGGCTCCCGTAATAACCGTTCCAGGTGAGTCGAGGTCAACATTTGATCTCACCATTTTTAGGAGGTCTGCATAAGTACTGCCGTCGGCTTTAACCATGACCGCCTCGGTTTTTTTGCTCTTTCTTCCTCCTTGGTTTGTTTTTCCCTTTACTTCAGTAGTTGGTTTGCCTTTTTTGACCACTTCCGTCCAGTCTGTGTTGTTCTTCCCTTGCTCCTGCTGCTGTTTTGCGATTTGCGATTTGATTGGACAGTATACCCTTATCTCTATATCAGTCCTGGAAAATATAAATTCTAGCGCTTTCTTCATAATTAGCCAGTCAGATTCTCTGGGTCGGTGAAAAGCTAGCTTCTTTCGACCATTTTGGTCACTTGTCTGCTTTAGTTTTTGAAGACACGTATACAGATCTTTTTTATCTGTCTCATCCGTTTGAGCCTTCCTGGTAACCATTTGGTGTACATAGCGTTCTTCTGTTTTGATTTCTCCGTTTTCATCTGGTATGCCGATGGTGTGTTTTAGATAGACAACTCTACCCGGCTTTGGTGCCTGTCTTAGCATTTCCTCCGGTCTTGCATAGGCCTCCGTCAATGCCCTTGGTACTCCCTGATCAGGATGCAGATTCTCGTCGACGCACCACACGATATCCCATTCCGAGGCTGTCGCGAGCGCATGTCCGTGTCCTTCTTTCACTTTTGTAAAGATGTGACGCGGCCAGTCTTTATCGGCGATCTCCAAGAATTCTTCGTATGTCTTGCCATTTGATATTTTGTCAAGCAGTGCGTCGTCCTCTTCAGATATGCTTGTTTGCGTGCTTGCATTACAGGTCATTGGCCCTTGCTTTTGTTCGTTTCTTTTTTCCTGCAGATGAGTATGGGTCAATTGCCCGCTGACCCATATTCTCTCTAGAGATCCCGTTAGGTTCCATATCTCCTCAGTGACTTTTTTTATTTCATTTTTCGTACTTGGACTTTCTTTGACTATCTTTCTTAATTCTTGCGACCTTGCGATGAGACAGACAAGACTAGACAGACAAGACTAGACAGACAAGACTAGACAGACAAGACTAGACAGACAAGACTAGACAGACAAGACTAGACAGACAAGACTAGACAGACAATACTAGACAGACAAGACTAGACAGACAAGACTATACAGACTAGACAGTCAAGACTAGACAGACAAGACTAGACAGACAAGACTAGACAGAGAAGACTAGACAGACAAGACTAGACAGACAGGACTAGACAGACAAGACTATACAGACAAGACTAGACAGACAAGACTAGACAGACAAGACTAGACAGACAAGACTAGACAGACAAGACTAGACAGACAAGACTAGACAGACAAGACTAGACAGACAAGACTAGACAGACAAGACTAGACAGACAAGACTAGACAGACAAGTCTAAACAAACAAGACTAGACAGACAAGACTAGACAGACAAGACTAGACAAACAAGACTAGACAGACAAGACTAGACAGACAAGACTAGACAGACAAGACTAGACAGACAAGACTAGACAGACAAGACTAGACAGACAAGACTAGACAAACAAGACTAGACAGACAAGACCAGACAGACATGACTAGACAGACAAGACTAGACAGACAAGACTAGACAGACAGGACTAGACAGACAAGACTAGACAGACAAGACATACAGACAAGACTAGAAACACAAGACTAGACAGACAAGACTAGACAGACAAGACTAGACAGACAAGACTAGACAGACAAGACTAGACAGAGAAAACTAGACAGACAAGACTAGACAGACAAGACTAGACAGACAAGACCAGACAGACATGACTAGACAGACAAGACTAGACAGACAAGACTAGACAGACAGGACTAGACAGACAAGACTAGACAGACAAGACATACAGACAAGACTAGGCAGACAAGACTATACAGACAAGACTAGACAGACAAGACTAGACAGACAAGACTAGACAGACAAGAATAGACAGACAAGACTAGACAGACAAGAATAGACAGACAAGACTAGACAGAGAAGACTAGACAGACAAGACTAGACAGACAAGACTAGACAGACAAGACTAGACAAACAAGACTAGACAGACAAGACCAGACAGACATGACTAGACAGACAAGACTAGACAGACAAGACTAGACAGACAGGACTAGACAGACAAGACTAGACAGACAAGACATACAGACAAGACTAGGCAGACAAGACTAGACAGACAAGACTAGACAGACAAGACTAGACAGACAAGACTAGACAGACAAGACTAGACAGACAAGACTAGACAGACAAGACTAGACAGACAAGACTAGACAGACAAGACTAGACAGACAAGACTAGACAGACAAGACTAGACAGACAAGACTAGACAGACAAGACTAGACAGACAAGACTAGACAGACAAGACTAGACAGACAAGACTAGACAGACAAGACTAGACAGACAAGACTAGACAGACAAGACTAGACAGACAAGACTAGACAGACAAGAATAGACAGACAAGACTAGACAGACAAGACTAGACAGACAAGACTAGACAGACAAGACTAGACAGACAAGACTAGACAGACAAGACTAAACAGACAAGACTAGACAGACAAGACTAGACAGACAAGACTAGACAGACAAGACTAGACAGACAAGACTAGACAGACAAGACTAGACAGACAAGACTAGACAGATAAGACTAGACAGACAAGTCTAAACAAACAAGACTAGACAAACAAGACTAGACAGACAAGACTAGACAAACAAGACTAGACAGACAAGACTAGACAGACAAGACTAGACAGACAAGACTAGACAGACAAGACTAGACAGACAAGACTAGACAGACAAGACTAGACAAACAAGACTAGACAGACAAGACCAGACAGACATGACTAGACAGACAAGACTAGACAGACAAGACTAGACAGACAGGACTAGACAGACAAGACTAGACAGACAAGACATACAGACAAGACTAGAAACACAAGACTAGACAGACAAGACTAGACAGACAAGACTAGACAGACAAGACTAGACAGACAAGACTAGACAGAGAAGACTAGACAGACAAGACTAGACAGACAAGACTAGACAGACAAGACCAGACAGACATGACTAGACAGACAAGACTAGACAGACAAGACTAGACAGACAGGACTAGACAGACAAGACTAGACAGACAAGACATACAGACAAGACTAGGCAGACAAGACTAGACAGACAAGACTAGACAGACAAGACTAGACAGACAAGACTAGACAGACAAGGCTAGACAGACAAGACTAGACAGAAAAGACTAGACAGACAAGACTAGACAGACAAGACTAGACAGACAAGACTATACAGACAAGACTAGACAGACAAGACTAGACAGACAAGACTAGACAGACAAGAATAGACAGACAAGACTAGACAGACAAGACTAGACAGACAAGAATAGACAGACAAGACTAGACAGACAAGACTAGACAGACAAGACTAGACAGACAAGACTAGACAGACAAGACTAAACAGACAAGACTAGACAGACAAGACTAGACAGACAAAACTAGACAGACAAGACTAGACAGACAAGACTAGACAGACAAGACTAGACAGACAAGTCTAAACAAACAAGACTAGACAGACAAGACTAGACAGACAAGACTAGACAAACAAGACTAGACAGACAAGACTAGACAGACAAGACTAGACAGACAAGACTAGACAGACAAGACTAGACAGACAAGACTAGACAGACTAGACAGACAAGACTAGACAGACAAGACTAGACAGACAAGACTAGACAGACAAGACTAGGCAGACAAGACTAGACAGTCAAGACTAGACAGACAAGACTAGACAGACAAGACTAGACAGACAAGACTAGACAGACAAGACTAGACAGACAAGACTAGACAGACAAGACTAGACAGACAAGACTAGACAGACAAGACTAGAAAGACAAGACTAGACAGACAAGACTAGACAGACAAGACTAGACAGACAAGACTAGACAGACAATACTAGACAGACAAGACTAGACAGACAAGACTATACAGACTAGACAGTCAAGACTAGACAGACAAGACTAGACAGACAAGACTAGACAGACAAGACTAGACAGACAAGACTAGACAGACAGGACTAGACAGACAAGACTAGACAGACAAGACTAGACAGACAAGACTAGACAGACAAGACTAGACAGAAAAGACTAGACAGACAAGACTAGACAGACAAGACTAGACAGACAAGACTAGACAGACAAGACTAGACAGACAAGACTAGACAGACAAGACTAGACAGACAAGACTAGACAGACAAGACTAGACAGACAAGACTAGACAGACAAGACTAGACAGACAAGACTAGACAGACAAGACTAGACAGACAAGACTAGACAGACAAGACTAGACAGACAAGACTAGACAGACAAGACTAGACAGACAAGACTAGACAGACAAGACTAGACAGACAAGACTAGACAGACAAGACTAGACAGACAAGACTAGACAGACAAGACTAGACAGACAAGACTAGACAGACAAGACTAGACAGACAAGACTAGACAGACAAGACTAGACAGACAAGACTAGACAGACAAGACTAGACAGACAAGACTAGACAGACAAGACTAGACAGACAAGACTAGACAGACAAGACTAGACAGACAAGACTAGACAGACAAGACTAGACAGACAAGACTAGACAGACAAGACTAGACAGACAAGACTAGACAGACAAGACTAGACAGACAAGACTAGAGAGACAAGACTAGACAGACAAGACTAGACAGACAAGACTAGACAGACAAGACTAGACAGACAAGACTAGACAGACAAGACTAGACAGACAAGACTAGACAGACAAGACTAGACAGACAAGACTAGACAGACAAGACTAGACAGACAAGACTAGACAGACAAGACTAGACAGACAAGACTAGACAGACAAGACTAGACAGACAAGACTAGACAGACAAGACTAGACAGACAAGACTAGACAGACAAGACTAGACAGACAAGACTAGACAGACAAGACTAGACAGACTAGACAGACAAGACTAGACAGACAAGACTAGACAGACAAGACTAGACAGACAAGACTAGACAGACAAGACTAGACAGACAAGACTAGACAGACAACACCAGACAGACATGACTAGACAGACAAGACTAGACAGACAACACTAGACAGACAGGACTAGACAGACAAGACTAGACAGACAAGACATACAGACAAGACTAGACAGACAAGACTAGACAGACAAGACTAGACAGACAAAACTAGACAGACAAGACTAGACAGACAAGACTAGACAGACAAGGCTAGACAGACAAGACTAGACAGACAAGACAGGACAGACAAGACTAGACAGACAAGACTAGACAGACAAGACTATACAGACAAGACTAGACAGACAAGACTAGACAGACAAGACTAGACAGACAAGAATAGACAGACAAGACTAGACAGACAAGACTAGACAGACAAGACTAGACAGACAAGACTAGACAGACAAGACTAGACAGACAAGACTAGACAGACAAGACTAGACAGACAAGACTAGACAGACAAGACTAGACAGACAAGACTAAACAGACAAGACTAGACAGACAAGACTAGACAGACAAGACTAGACAGACAAGACTAGACAGACAAGACTAGACAGACAAGTCTAGACAGACAAGACTAAACAAACAAGACTAGACAGACAAGACTAGAGAGACAAGACTAGACAAACAAGACTAGACAGACAAGACTAGACAGACAAGACTAGACAGACAAGACTAGACAGACAAGACTAGACAGACAAGACTAGACAGACAAGACTAGACAGACAAGACTAGACAGACAAGACTAGACAGACAAGACTAGACAGACAAGACTAGACAGACAAGACTAGACAGACAAGACTAGGCAGACAAGACTAGACAGTCAAGACTAGACAGACAAGACTAGACAGACAAGACTAGACAGACAAGACTAGACAGACAAGACTAGACAGACAAGACTAGACAGACAAGACTAGACAGAAAGACTAGACAGACAAGACTAGACAGACAAGACTAGACAGACAAGACTAGACAGACAAGACTAGACAGACAAGACTAGACCGGCAAGACTAGACAGACAATACTAGACAGACAAGACTAGACAGACAAGACTATACAGACTAGACAGTCAAGACTAGACAGACAAGACTAGACAGACAAGACTAGACAGAGAAGACTAAACAGACAAGACTAGACAGACAGGACTAGACAGACAAGACTATACAGACAAGACTAGACAGACAAGACTAGACAGACAAGACTGGACAGACAAGACTAGACAGACAAGACTAGACAGACAAGACTAGACAGACAAGACTAGACAGACAAGACTAGACAGACAAGACTAGACAGACAAGACTAGACAGACAAGACTAGACAGACAAGACTAGACAGACAAGACTAGACAGACAAGACTAGACAGACAAGACTAGACAGACAAGACTAGACAGACAAGACTAGACAGACAAGACTAGACAGACAAGACTAGACAGACAAGACTAGACAGACAAGACTAGACAGACAAGACTAGACAGACAAGACTAGACAGACAAGACTAGACAGACAAGACTAGACAGACAAGACTAGACAGACAAGACTAGACAGACAAGACTAGACAGACAAGACTAGACAGACAAGACTAGACAGACAAGACTAGACAGACAAGACTAGACAGACAAGACTAGACAGACAAGACTAGACAGACAAGACTAGACAGACAAGACTAGACAGACAAGACTAGACAGACAAGACTAGACAGACAAGACTAGACAGACAAGACTAGACAGACAAGACTAGACAGACAAGACTAGACAGACAAGACTAGACAGACAAGACTAGACAGACAAGACTAGACAGACAAGACTAGACAGACAAGACTAGACAGACAAGACTAGACAGACAAGACTAGACAGACAAGACTAGACAGACAAGACTAGACAGACAAGACTAGACAGACAAGACTAGACAGACAAGACTAGACAGACAAGACTAGACAGACAAGACTAGACAGACAAGACTAGACAGACAAGACTAGACAGACAAGACTAGACAGACAAGACTAGACAGACAAGACTAGACAGACAAGACTAGACAGACAAGACTAGACAGACAAGACTAGACAGACAAGACTAGACAGACAAGACTAGACAGACAAGACTAGACAGACAAGACTAGACAGACAAGACTAGACAGACAAGACTAGACAGACAAGACTAGACAGACAAGACTAGACAGACAAGACTAGACAGACAAGACTAGACAGACAAGACTAGACAGACAAGACTAGACAGACAAGACTAGACAGACAAGACTAGACAGACAAGACTAGACAGACAAGACTAGACAGACAAGACTAGACAGACAAGACTAGACAGACAAGACTAGACAGACAAGACTAGACAGACAAGACTAGACAGACAAGACTAGACAGACAAGACTAGACAGACAAGACTAGACAGACAAGACTAGACAGACAAGACTAGACAGACAAGACTAGACAGACAAGACTAGACAGACAAGACTAGACAGACAAGACTAGACAGACAAGACTAGACAGACAAGACTAGACAGACAAGACTAGACAGACAAGACTAGACAGACAAGACTAGACAGACAAGACTAGACAGACAAGACTAGACAGACAAGACTAGACAGACAAGACTAGACAGACAAGACTAGACAGACAAGACTAGACAGACAAGACTAGACAGACAAGACTAGACAGACAAGACTAGACAGACAAGACTAGACAGACAAGACTAGACAGACAAGACTAGACAGACAAGACTAGACAGACAAGACTAGACAGACAAGACTAGACAGACAAGACTAGACAGACAAGACTAGACAGACAAGACTAGACAGACAAGACTAGACAGACAAGACTAGACAGACAAGACTAGACAGACAAGACTAGACAGACAAGACTAGACAGACAAGACTAGACAGACAAGACTAGACAGACAAGACTAGACAGACAAGACTAGACAGACAAGACTAGACAGACAAGACTAGACAGACAAGACTAGACAGACAAGACTAGACAGACAAGACTAGACAGACAAGACTAGACAGACAAGACTAGACAGACAAGACTAGACAGACAAGACTAGACAGACAAGACTAGACAGACAAGACTAGACAGACAAGACTAGACAGACAAGACTAGACAGACAAGACTAGACAGACAAGACTAGACAGACAAGACTAGACAGACAAGACTAGACAGACAAGACTAGACAGACAAGACTAGACAGACAAGACTAGACAGACAAGACTAGACAGACAAGACTAGACAGACAAGACTAGACAGACAAGACTAGACAGACAAGACTAGACAGACAAGACTAGACAGACAAGACTAGACAGACAAGACTAGACAGACAAGACTAGACAGACAAGACTAGACAGACAAGACTAGACAGACAAGACTAGACAGACAAGACTAGACAGACAAGACTAGACAGACAAGACTAGACAGACAAGACTAGACAGACAAGACTAGACAGACAAGACTAGACAGACAAGACTAGACAGACAAGACTAGACAGACAAGACTAGACAGACAAGACTAGACAGACAAGACTAGACAGACAAGACTAGACAGACAAGACTAGACAGACAAGACTAGACAGACAAGACTAGACAGACAAGACTAGACAGACAAGACTAGACAGACAAGACTAGACAGACAAGACTAGACAGACAAGACTAGACAGACAAGACTAGACAGACAAGACTAGACAGACAAGACTAGACAGACAAGACTAGACAGACAAGACTAGACAGACAAGACTAGACAGACAAGACTAGACAGACAAGAGCTAGACAAGACTAGACAGACAAGACTAGACAGACAAGACTAGACAGACAAGACTAGACAGACAAGACTAGACAGACAAGACTAGACAGACAAGACTAGACAGACAAGACTAGACAGACAAGACTAGAC
>CALYMW010000506.1:0-17581 GCA_944588485.1 Phosphuga atrata
AATTGAAATTGAAATTGAAATTGAAATTGAAATTGAAATTGAAATTGAAATTGAAATTGAAATTGAAATTGAAATTGAAATTGAAATTGAAATTGAAATTGAAATTGAAATTGAAATTGAAATTGAAATTGAAATTGAAATTGAAATTGAAATTGAAATTGAAATTGAAATTGAAATTGAAATTGAAATTGAAATTGAAATTGAAATTGAAATTGAAATTGAAATTGAAATTGAAATTGAAATTGAAATTGAAATTGAAATTGAAATTGAAATTGAAATTGAAATTGAAATTGAAATTGAAATTGAAATTGAAATTGAAATTGAAATTGAAATTGAAATTGAAATTGAAATTGAAATTGAAATTGAAATTGAAATTGAAATTGAAATTGAAATTGAAATTGAAATTGAAATTGAAATTGAAATTGAAATTGAAATTGAAATTGAAATTGAAATTGAAATTGAAATTGAAATTGAAATTGAAATTGAAATTGAAATTGAAATTGAAATTGAAATTGAAATTGAAATTGAAATTGAAATTGAAATTGAAATTGAAATTGAAATTGAAATTGAAATTGAAATTGAAATTGAAATTGAAATTGAAATTGAAATTGAAATTGAAATTGAAATTGAAATTGAAATTGAAATTGAAATTGAAATTGAAATTGAAATTGAAATTGAAATTGAAATTGAAATTGAAATTGAAATTGAAATTGAAATTGAAATTGAAATTGAAATTGAAATTGAAATTGAAATTGAAATTGAAATTGAAATTGAAATTGAAATTGAAATTGAAATTGAAATTGAAATTGAAATTGAAATTGAAATTGAAATTGAAATTGAAATTGAAATTGAAATTGAAATTGAAATTGAAATTGAAATTGAAATTGAAATTGAAATTGAAATTGAAATTGAAATTGAAATTGAAATTGAAATTGAAATTGAAATTGAAATTGAAATTGAAATTGAAATTGAAATTGAAATTGAAATTGAAATTGAAATTGAAATTGAAATTGAAATTGAAATTGAAATTGAAATTGAAATTGAAATTGAAATTGAAATTGAAATTGAAATTGAAATTGAAATTGAAATTGAAATTGAAATTGAAATTGAAATTGAAATTGAAATTGAAATTGAAATTGAAATTGAAATTGAAATTGAAATTGAAATTGAAATTGAAATTGAAATTGAAATTGAAATTGAAATTGAAATTGAAATTGAAATTGAAATTGAAATTGAAATTGAAATTGAAATTGAAATTGAAATTGAAATTGAAATTGAAATTGAAATTGAAATTGAAATTGAAATTGAAATTGAAATTGAAATTGAAATTGAAATTGAAATTGAAATTGAAATTGAAATTGAAATTGAAATTGAAATTGAAATTGAAATTGAAATTGAAATTGAAATTGAAATTGAAATTGAAATTGAAATTGAAATTGAAATTGAAATTGAAATTGAAATTGAAATTGAAATTGAAATTGAAATTGAAATTGAAATTGAAATTGAAATTGAAATTGAAATTGAAATTGAAATTGAAATTGAAATTGAAATTGAAATTGAAATTGAAATTGAAATTGAAATTGAAATTGAAATTGAAATTGAAATTGAAATTGAAATTGAAATTGAAATTGAAATTGAAATTGAAATTGAAATTGAAATTGAAATTGAAATTGAAATTGAAATTGAAATTGAAATTGAAATTGAAATTGAAATTGAAATTGAAATTGAAATTGAAATTGAAATTGAAATTGAAATTGAAATTGAAATTGAAATTGAAATTGAAATTGAAATTGAAATTGAAATTGAAATTGAAATTGAAATTGAAATTGAAATTGAAATTGAAATTGAAATTGAAATTGAAATTGAAATTGAAATTGAAATTGAAATTGAAATTGAAATTGAAATTGAAATTGAAATTGAAATTGAAATTGAAATTGAAATTGAAATTGAAATTGAAATTGAAATTGAAATTGAAATTGAAATTGAAATTGAAATTGAAATTGAAATTGAAATTGAAATTGAAATTGAAATTGAAATTGAAATTGAAATTGAAATTGAAATTGAAATTGAAATTGAAATTGAAATTGAAATTGAAATTGAAATTGAAATTGAAATTGAAATTGAAATTGAAATTGAAATTGAAATTGAAATTGAAATTGAAATTGAAATTGAAATTGAAATTGAAATTGAAATTGAAATTGAAATTGAAATTGAAATTGAAATTGAAATTGAAATTGAAATTGAAATTGAAATTGAAATTGAAATTGAAATTGAAATTGAAATTGAAATTGAAATTGAAATTGAAATTGAAATTGAAATTGAAATTGAAATTGAAATTGAAATTGAAATTGAAATTGAAATTGAAATTGAAATTGAAATTGAAATTGAAATTGAAATTGAAATTGAAATTGAAATTGAAATTGAAATTGAAATTGAAATTGAAATTGAAATTGAAATTGAAATTGAAATTGAAATTGAAATTGAAATTGAAATTGAAATTGAAATTGAAATTGAAATTGAAATTGAAATTGAAATTGAAATTGAAATTGAAATTGAAATTGAAATTGAAATTGAAATTGAAATTGAAATTGAAATTGAAATTGAAATTGAAATTGAAATTGAAATTGAAATTGAAATTGAAATTGAAATTGAAATTGAAATTGAAATTGAAATTGAAATTGAAATTGAAATTGAAATTGAAATTGAAATTGAAATTGAAATTGAAATTGAAATTGAAATTGAAATTGAAATTGAAATTGAAATTGAAATTGAAATTGAAATTGAAATTGAAATTGAAATTGAAATTGAAATTGAAATTGAAATTGAAATTGAAATTGAAATTGAAATTGAAATTGAAATTGAAATTGAAATTGAAATTGAAATTGAAATTGAAATTGAAATTGAAATTGAAATTGAAATTGAAATTGAAATTGAAATTGAAATTGAAATTGAAATTGAAATTGAAATTGAAATTGAAATTGAAATTGAAATTGAAATTGAAATTGAAATTGAAATTGAAATTGAAATTGAAATTGAAATTGAAATTGAAATTGAAATTGAAATTGAAATTGAAATTGAAATTGAAATTGAAATTGAAATTGAAATTGAAATTGAAATTGAAATTGAAATTGAAATTGAAATTGAAATTGAAATTGAAATTGAAATTGAAATTGAAATTGAAATTGAAATTGAAATTGAAATTGAAATTGAAATTGAAATTGAAATTGAAATTGAAATTGAAATTGAAATTGAAATTGAAATTGAAATTGAAATTGAAATTGAAATTGAAATTGAAATTGAAATTGAAATTGAAATTGAAATTGAAATTGAAATTGAAATTGAAATTGAAATTGAAATTGAAATTGAAATTGAAATTGAAATTGAAATTGAAATTGAAATTGAAATTGAAATTGAAATTGAAATTGAAATTGAAATTGAAATTGAAATTGAAATTGAAATTGAAATTGAAATTGAAATTGAAATTGAAATTGAAATTGAAATTGAAATTGAAATTGAAATTGAAATTGAAATTGAAATTGAAATTGAAATTGAAATTGAAATTGAAATTGAAATTGAAATTGAAATTGAAATTGAAATTGAAATTGAAATTGAAATTGAAATTGAAATTGAAATTGAAATTGAAATTGAAATTGAAATTGAAATTGAAATTGAAATTGAAATTGAAATTGAAATTGAAATTGAAATTGAAATTGAAATTGAAATTGAAATTGAAATTGAAATTGAAATTGAAATTGAAATTGAAATTGAAATTGAAATTGAAATTGAAATTGAAATTGAAATTGAAATTGAAATTGAAATTGAAATTGAAATTGAAATTGAAATTGAAATTGAAATTGAAATTGAAATTGAAATTGAAATTGAAATTGAAATTGAAATTGAAATTGAAATTGAAATTGAAATTGAAATTGAAATTGAAATTGAAATTGAAATTGAAATTGAAATTGAAATTGAAATTGAAATTGAAATTGAAATTGAAATTGAAATTGAAATTGAAATTGAAATTGAAATTGAAATTGAAATTGAAATTGAAATTGAAATTGAAATTGAAATTGAAATTGAAATTGAAATTGAAATTGAAATTGAAATTGAAATTGAAATTGAAATTGAAATTGAAATTGAAATTGAAATTGAAATTGAAATTGAAATTGAAATTGAAATTGAAATTGAAATTGAAATTGAAATTGAAATTGAAATTGAAATTGAAATTGAAATTGAAATTGAAATTGAAATTGAAATTGAAATTGAAATTGAAATTGAAATTGAAATTGAAATTGAAATTGAAATTGAAATTGAAATTGAAATTGAAATTGAAATTGAAATTGAAATTGAAATTGAAATTGAAATTGAAATTGAAATTGAAATTGAAATTGAAATTGAAATTGAAATTGAAATTGAAATTGAAATTGAAATTGAAATTGAAATTGAAATTGAAATTGAAATTGAAATTGAAATTGAAATTGAAATTGAAATTGAAATTGAAATTGAAATTGAAATTGAAATTGAAATTGAAATTGAAATTGAAATTGAAATTGAAATTGAAATTGAAATTGAAATTGAAATTGAAATTGAAATTGAAATTGAAATTGAAATTGAAATTGAAATTGAAATTGAAATTGAAATTGAAATTGAAATTGAAATTGAAATTGAAATTGAAATTGAAATTGAAATTGAAATTGAAATTGAAATTGAAATTGAAATTGAAATTGAAATTGAAATTGAAATTGAAATTGAAATTGAAATTGAAATTGAAATTGAAATTGAAATTGAAATTGAAATTGAAATTGAAATTGAAATTGAAATTGAAATTGAAATTGAAATTGAAATTGAAATTGAAATTGAAATTGAAATTGAAATTGAAATTGAAATTGAAATTGAAATTGAAATTGAAATTGAAATTGAAATTGAAATTGAAATTGAAATTGAAATTGAAATTGAAATTGAAATTGAAATTGAAATTGAAATTGAAATTGAAATTGAAATTGAAATTGAAATTGAAATTGAAATTGAAATTGAAATTGAAATTGAAATTGAAATTGAAATTGAAATTGAAATTGAAATTGAAATTGAAATTGAAATTGAAATTGAAATTGAAATTGAAATTGAAATTGAAATTGAAATTGAAATTGAAATTGAAATTGAAATTGAAATTGAAATTGAAATTGAAATTGAAATTGAAATTGAAATTGAAATTGAAATTGAAATTGAAATTGAAATTGAAATTGAAATTGAAATTGAAATTGAAATTGAAATTGAAATTGAAATTGAAATTGAAATTGAAATTGAAATTGAAATTGAAATTGAAATTGAAATTGAAATTGAAATTGAAATTGAAATTGAAATTGAAATTGAAATTGAAATTGAAATTGAAATTGAAATTGAAATTGAAATTGAAATTGAAATTGAAATTGAAATTGAAATTGAAATTGAAATTGAAATTGAAATTGAAATTGAAATTGAAATTGAAATTGAAATTGAAATTGAAATTGAAATTGAAATTGAAATTGAAATTGAAATTGAAATTGAAATTGAAATTGAAATTGAAATTGAAATTGAAATTGAAATTGAAATTGAAATTGAAATTGAAATTGAAATTGAAATTGAAATTGAAATTGAAATTGAAATTGAAATTGAAATTGAAATTGAAATTGAAATTGAAATTGAAATTGAAATTGAAATTGAAATTGAAATTGAAATTGAAATTGAAATTGAAATTGAAATTGAAATTGAAATTGAAATTGAAATTGAAATTGAAATTGAAATTGAAATTGAAATTGAAATTGAAATTGAAATTGAAATTGAAATTGAAATTGAAATTGAAATTGAAATTGAAATTGAAATTGAAATTGAAATTGAAATTGAAATTGAAATTGAAATTGAAATTGAAATTGAAATTGAAATTGAAATTGAAATTGAAATTGAAATTGAAATTGAAATTGAAATTGAAATTGAAATTGAAATTGAAATTGAAATTGAAATTGAAATTGAAATTGAAATTGAAATTGAAATTGAAATTGAAATTGAAATTGAAATTGAAATTGAAATTGAAATTGAAATTGAAATTGAAATTGAAATTGAAATTGAAATTGAAATTGAAATTGAAATTGAAATTGAAATTGAAATTGAAATTGAAATTGAAATTGAAATTGAAATTGAAATTGAAATTGAAATTGAAATTGAAATTGAAATTGAAATTGAAATTGAAATTGAAATTGAAATTGAAATTGAAATTGAAATTGAAATTGAAATTGAAATTGAAATTGAAATTGAAATTGAAATTGAAATTGAAATTGAAATTGAAATTGAAATTGAAATTGAAATTGAAATTGAAATTGAAATTGAAATTGAAATTGAAATTGAAATTGAAATTGAAATTGAAATTGAAATTGAAATTGAAATTGAAATTGAAATTGAAATTGAAATTGAAATTGAAATTGAAATTGAAATTGAAATTGAAATTGAAATTGAAATTGAAATTGAAATTGAAATTGAAATTGAAATTGAAATTGAAATTGAAATTGAAATTGAAATTGAAATTGAAATTGAAATTGAAATTGAAATTGAAATTGAAATTGAAATTGAAATTGAAATTGAAATTGAAATTGAAATTGAAATTGAAATTGAAATTGAAATTGAAATTGAAATTGAAATTGAAATTGAAATTGAAATTGAAATTGAAATTGAAATTGAAATTGAAATTGAAATTGAAATTGAAATTGAAATTGAAATTGAAATTGAAATTGAAATTGAAATTGAAATTGAAATTGAAATTGAAATTGAAATTGAAATTGAAATTGAAATTGAAATTGAAATTGAAATTGAAATTGAAATTGAAATTGAAATTGAAATTGAAATTGAAATTGAAATTGAAATTGAAATTGAAATTGAAATTGAAATTGAAATTGAAATTGAAATTGAAATTGAAATTGAAATTGAAATTGAAATTGAAATTGAAATTGAAATTGAAATTGAAATTGAAATTGAAATTGAAATTGAAATTGAAATTGAAATTGAAATTGAAATTGAAATTGAAATTGAAATTGAAATTGAAATTGAAATTGAAATTGAAATTGAAATTGAAATTGAAATTGAAATTGAAATTGAAATTGAAATTGAAATTGAAATTGAAATTGAAATTGAAATTGAAATTGAAATTGCAATTGAAATTGAAATTGAAATTGAAATTGAAATTGAAATTGAAATTGAAATTGAAATTGAAATTGAAATTGAAATTGAAATTGAAATTGAAATTGAAATTGAAATTGAAATTGAAATTGAAATTGAAATTGAAATTGAAATTGAAATTGAAATTGAAATTGAAATTGAAATTGAAATTGAAATTGAAATTGAAATTGAAATTGAAATTGAAATTGAAATTGAAATTGAAATTGAAATTGAAATTGAAATTGAAATTGAAATTGAAATTGAAATTGAAATTGAAATTGAAATTGAAATTGAAATTGAAATTGAAATTGAAATTGAAATTGAAATTGAAATTGAAATTGAAATTGAAATTGAAATTGAAATTGAAATTGAAATTGAAATTGAAATTGAAATTGAAATTGAAATTGAAATTGAAATTGAAATTGAAATTGAAATTGAAATTGAAATTGAAATTGAAATTGAAATTGAAATTGAAATTGAAATTGAAATTGAAATTGAAATTGAAATTGAAATTGAAATTGAAATTGAAATTGAAATTGAAATTGAAATTGAAATTGAAATTGAAATTGAAATTGAAATTGAAATTGAAATTGAAATTGAAATTGAAATTGAAATTGAAATTGAAATTGAAATTGAAATTGAAATTGAAATTGAAATTGAAATTGAAATTGAAATTGAAATTGAAATTGAAATTGAAATTGAAATTGAAATTGAAATTGAAATTGAAATTGAAATTGAAATTGAAATTGAAATTGAAATTGAAATTGAAATTGAAATTGAAATTGAAATTGAAATTGAAATTGAAATTGAAATTGAAATTGAAATTGAAATTGAAATTGAAATTGAAATTGAAATTGAAATTGAAATTGAAATTGAAATTGAAATTGAAATTGAAATTGAAATTGAAATTGAAATTGAAATTGAAATTGAAATTGAAATTGAAATTGAAATTGAAATTGAAATTGAAATTGAAATTGAAATTGAAATTGAAATTGAAATTGAAATTGAAATTGAAATTGAAATTGAAATTGAAATTGAAATTGAAATTGAAATTGAAATTGAAATTGAAATTGAAATTGAAATTGAAATTGAAATTGAAATTGAAATTGAAATTGAAATTGAAATTGAAATTGAAATTGAAATTGAAATTGAAATTGAAATTGAAATTGAAATTGAAATTGAAATTGAAATTGAAATTGAAATTGAAATTGAAATTGAAATTGAAATTGAAATTGAAATTGAAATTGAAATTGAAATTGAAATTGAAATTGAAATTGAAATTGAAATTGAAATTGAAATTGAAATTGAAATTGAAATTGAAATTGAAATTGAAATTGAAATTGAAATTGAAATTGAAATTGAAATTGAAATTGAAATTGAAATTGAAATTGAAATTGAAATTGAAATTGAAATTGAAATTGAAATTGAAATTGAAATTGAAATTGAAATTGAAATTGAAATTGAAATTGAAATTGAAATTGAAATTGAAATTGAAATTGAAATTGAAATTGAAATTGAAATTGAAATTGAAATTGAAATTGAAATTGAAATTGAAATTGAAATTGAAATTGAAATTGAAATTGAAATTGAAATTGAAATTGAAATTGAAATTGAAATTGAAATTGAAATTGAAATTGAAATTGAAATTGAAATTGAAATTGAAATTGAAATTGAAATTGAAATTGAAATTGAAATTGAAATTGAAATTGAAATTGAAATTGAAATTGAAATTGAAATTGAAATTGAAATTGAAATTGAAATTGAAATTGAAATTGAAATTGAAATTGAAATTGAAATTGAAATTGAAATTGAAATTGAAATTGAAATTGAAATTGAAATTGAAATTGAAATTGAAATTGAAATTGAAATTGAAATTGAAATTGAAATTGAAATTGAAATTGAAATTGAAATTGAAATTGAAATTGAAATTGAAATTGAAATTGAAATTGAAATTGAAATTGAAATTGAAATTGAAATTGAAATTGAAATTGAAATTGAAATTGAAATTGAAATTGAAATTGAAATTGAAATTGAAATTGAAATTGAAATTGAAATTGAAATTGAAATTGAAATTGAAATTGAAATTGAAATTGAAATTGAAATTGAAATTGAAATTGAAATTGAAATTGAAATTGAAATTGAAATTGAAATTGAAATTGAAATTGAAATTGAAATTGAAATTGAAATTGAAATTGAAATTGAAATTGAAATTGAAATTGAAATTGAAATTGAAATTGAAATTGAAATTGAAATTGAAATTGAAATTGAAATTGAAATTGAAATTGAAATTGAAATTGAAATTGAAATTGAAATTGAAATTGAAATTGAAATTGAAATTGAAATTGAAATTGAAATTGAAATTGAAATTGAAATTGAAATTGAAATTGAAATTGAAATTGAAATTGAAATTGAAATTGAAATTGAAATTGAAATTGAAATTGAAATTGAAATTGAAATTGAAATTGAAATTGAAATTGAAATTGAAATTGAAATTGAAATTGAAATTGAAATTGAAATTGAAATTGAAATTGAAATTGAAATTGAAATTGAAATTGAAATTGAAATTGAAATTGAAATTGAAATTGAAATTGAAATTGAAATTGAAATTGAAATTGAAATTGAAATTGAAATTGAAATTGAAATTGAAATTGAAATTGAAATTGAAATTGAAATTGAAATTGAAATTGAAATTGAAATTGAAATTGAAATTGAAATTGAAATTGAAATTGAAATTGAAATTGAAATTGAAATTGAAATTGAAATTGAAATTGAAATTGAAATTGAAATTGAAATTGAAATTGAAATTGAAATTGAAATTGAAATTGAAATTGAAATTGAAATTGAAATTGAAATTGAAATTGAAATTGAAATTGAAATTGAAATTGAAATTGAAATTGAAATTGAAATTGAAATTGAAATTGAAATTGAAATTGAAATTGAAATTGAAATTGAAATTGAAATTGAAATTGAAATTGAAATTGAAATTGAAATTGAAATTGAAATTGAAATTGAAATTGAAATTGAAATTGAAATTGAAATTGAAATTGAAATTGAAATTGAAATTGAAATTGAAATTGAAATTGAAATTGAAATTGAAATTGAAATTGAAATTGAAATTGAAATTGAAATTGAAATTGAAATTGAAATTGAAATTGAAATTGAAATTGAAATTGAAATTGAAATTGAAATTGAAATTGAAATTGAAATTGAAATTGAAATTGAAATTGAAATTGAAATTGAAATTGAAATTGAAATTGAAATTGAAATTGAAATTGAAATTGAAATTGAAATTGAAATTGAAATTGAAATTGAAATTGAAATTGAAATTGAAATTGAAATTGAAATTGAAATTGAAATTGAAATTGAAATTGAAATTGAAATTGAAATTGAAATTGAAATTGAAATTGAAATTGAAATTGAAATTGAAATTGAAATTGAAATTGAAATTGAAATTGAAATTGAAATTGAAATTGAAATTGAAATTGAAATTGAAATTGAAATTGAAATTGAAATTGAAATTGAAATTGAAATTGAAATTGAAATTGAAATTGAAATTGAAATTGAAATTGAAATTGAAATTGAAATTGAAATTGAAATTGAAATTGAAATTGAAATTGAAATTGAAATTGAAATTGAAATTGAAATTGAAATTGAAATTGAAATTGAAATTGAAATTGAAATTGAAATTGAAATTGAAATTGAAATTGAAATTGAAATTGAAATTGAAATTGAAATTGAAATTGAAATTGAAATTGAAATTGAAATTGAAATTGAAATTGAAATTGAAATTGAAATTGAAATTGAAATTGAAATTGAAATTGAAATTGAAATTGAAATTGAAATTGAAATTGAAATTGAAATTGAAATTGAAATTGAAATTGAAATTGAAATTGAAATTGAAATTGAAATTGAAATTGAAATTGAAATTGAAATTGAAATTGAAATTGAAATTGAAATTGAAATTGAAATTGAAATTGAAATTGAAATTGAAATTGAAATTGAAATTGAAATTGAAATTGAAATTGAAATTGAAATTGAAATTGAAATTGAAATTGAAATTGAAATTGAAATTGAAATTGAAATTGAAATTGAAATTGAAATTGAAATTGAAATTGAAATTGAAATTGAAATTGAAATTGAAATTGAAATTGAAATTGAAATTGAAATTGAAATTGAAATTGAAATTGAAATTGAAATTGAAATTGAAATTGAAATTGAAATTGAAATTGAAATTGAAATTGAAATTGAAATTGAAATTGAAATTGAAATTGAAATTGAAATTGAAATTGAAATTGAAATTGAAATTGAAATTGAAATTGAAATTGAAATTGAAATTGAAATTGAAATTGAAATTGAAATTGAAATTGAAATTGAAATTGAAATTGAAATTGAAATTGAAATTGAAATTGAAATTGAAATTGAAATTGAAATTGAAATTGAAATTGAAATTGAAATTGAAATTGAAATTGAAATTGAAATTGAAATTGAAATTGAAATTGAAATTGAAATTGAAATTGAAATTGAAATTGAAATTGAAATTGAAATTGAAATTGAAATTGAAATTGAAATTGAAATTGAAATTGAAATTGAAATTGAAATTGAAATTGAAATTGAAATTGAAATTGAAATTGAAATTGAAATTGAAATTGAAATTGAAATTGAAATTGAAATTGAAATTGAAATTGAAATTGAAATTGAAATTGAAATTGAAATTGAAATTGAAATTGAAATTGAAATTGAAATTGAAATTGAAATTGAAATTGAAATTGAAATTGAAATTGAAATTGAAATTGAAATTGAAATTGAAATTGAAATTGAAATTGAAATTGAAATTGAAATTGAAATTGAAATTGAAATTGAAATTGAAATTGAAATTGAAATTGAAATTGAAATTGAAATTGAAATTGAAATTGAAATTGAAATTGAAATTGAAATTGAAATTGAAATTGAAATTGAAATTGAAATTGAAATTGAAATTGAAATTGAAATTGAAATTGAAATTGAAATTGAAATTGAAATTGAAATTGAAATTGAAATTGAAATTGAAATTGAAATTGAAATTGAAATTGAAATTGAAATTGAAATTGAAATTGAAATTGAAATTGAAATTGAAATTGAAATTGAAATTGAAATTGAAATTGAAATTGAAATTGAAATTGAAATTGAAATTGAAATTGAAATTGAAATTGAAATTGAAATTGAAATTGAAATTGAAATTGAAATTGAAATTGAAATTGAAATTGAAATTGAAATTGAAATTGAAATTGAAATTGAAATTGAAATTGAAATTGAAATTGAAATTGAAATTGAAATTGAAATTGAAATTGAAATTGAAATTGAAATTGAAATTGAAATTGAAATTGAAATTGAAATTGAAATTGAAATTGAAATTGAAATTGAAATTGAAATTGAAATTGAAATTGAAATTGAAATTGAAATTGAAATTGAAATTGAAATTGAAATTGAAATTGAAATTGAAATTGAAATTGAAATTGAAATTGAAATTGAAATTGAAATTGAAATTGAAATTGAAATTGAAATTGAAATTGAAATTGAAATTGAAATTGAAATTGAAATTGAAATTGAAATTGAAATTGAAATTGAAATTGAAATTGAAATTGAAATTGAAATTGAAATTGAAATTGAAATTGAAATTGAAATTGAAATTGAAATTGAAATTGAAATTGAAATTGAAATTGAAATTGAAATTGAAATTGAAATTGAAATTGAAATTGAAATTGAAATTGAAATTGAAATTGAAATTGAAATTGAAATTGAAATTGAAATTGAAATTGAAATTGAAATTGAAATTGAAATTGAAATTGAAATTGAAATTGAAATTGAAATTGAAATTGAAATTGAAATTGAAATTGAAATTGAAATTGAAATTGAAATTGAAATTGAAATTGAAATTGAAATTGAAATTGAAATTGAAATTGAAATTGAAATTGAAATTGAAATTGAAATTGAAATTGAAATTGAAATTGAAATTGAAATTGAAATTGAAATTGAAATTGAAATTGAAATTGAAATTGAAATTGAAATTGAAATTGAAATTGAAATTGAAATTGAAATTGAAATTGAAATTGAAATTGAAATTGAAATTGAAATTGAAATTGAAATTGAAATTGAAATTGAAATTGAAATTGAAATTGAAATTGAAATTGAAATTGAAATTGAAATTGAAATTGAAATTGAAATTGAAATTGAAATTGAAATTGAAATTGAAATTGAAATTGAAATTGAAATTGAAATTGAAATTGAAATTGAAATTGAAATTGAAATTGAAATTGAAATTGAAATTGAAATTGAAATTGAAATTGAAATTGAAATTGAAATTGAAATTGAAATTGAAATTGAAATTGAAATTGAAATTGAAATTGAAATTGAAATTGAAATTGAAATTGAAATTGAAATTGAAATTGAAATTGAAATTGAAATTGAAATTGAAATTGAAATTGAAATTGAAATTGAAATTGAAATTGAAATTGAAATTGAAATTGAAATTGAAATTGAAATTGAAATTGAAATTGAAATTGAAATTGAAATTGAAATTGAAATTGAAATTGAAATTGAAATTGAAATTGAAATTGAAATTGAAATTGAAATTGAAATTGAAATTGAAATTGAAATTGAAATTGAAATTGAAATTGAAATTGAAATTGAAATTGAAATTGAAATTGAAATTGAAATTGAAATTGAAATTGAAATTGAAATTGAAATTGAAATTGAAATTGAAATTGAAATTGAAATTGAAATTGAAATTGAAATTGAAATTGAAATTGAAATTGAAATTGAAATTGAAATTGAAATTGAAATTGAAATTGAAATTGAAATTGAAATTGAAATTGAAATTGAAATTGAAATTGAAATTGAAATTGAAATTGAAATTGAAATTGAAATTGAAATTGAAATTGAAATTGAAATTGAAATTGAAATTGAAATTGAAATTGAAATTGAAATTGAAATTGAAATTGAAATTGAAATTGAAATTGAAATTGAAATTGAAATTGAAATTGAAATTGAAATTGAAATTGAAATTGAAATTGAAATTGAAATTGAAATTGAAATTGAAATTGAAATTGAAATTGAAATTGAAATTGAAATTGAAATTGAAATTGAAATTGAAATTGAAATTGAAATTGAAATTGAAATTGAAATTGAAATTGAAATTGAAATTGAAATTGAAATTGAAATTGAAATTGAAATTGAAATTGAAATTGAAATTGAAATTGAAATTGAAATTGAAATTGAAATTGAAATTGAAATTGAAATTGAAATTGAAATTGAAATTGAAATTGAAATTGAAATTGAAATTGAAATTGAAATTGAAATTGAAATTGAAATTGAAATTGAAATTGAAATTGAAATTGAAATTGAAATTGAAATTGAAATTGAAATTGAAATTGAAATTGAAATTGAAATTGAAATTGAAATTGAAATTGAAATTGAAATTGAAATTGAAATTGAAATTGAAATTGAAATTGAAATTGAAATTGAAATTGAAATTGAAATTGAAATTGAAATTGAAATTGAAATTGAAATTGAAATTGAAATTGAAATTGAAATTGAAATTGAAATTGAAATTGAAATTGAAATTGAAATTGAAATTGAAATTGAAATTGAAATTGAAATTGAAATTGAAATTGAAATTGAAATTGAAATTGAAATTGAAATTGAAATTGAAATTGAAATTGAAATTGAAATTGAAATTGAAATTGAAATTGAAATTGAAATTGAAATTGAAATTGAAATTGAAATTGAAATTGAAATTGAAATTGAAATTGAAATTGAAATTGAAATTGAAATTGAAATTGAAATTGAAATTGAAATTGAAATTGAAATTGAAATTGAAATTGAAATTGAAATTGAAATTGAAATTGAAATTGAAATTGAAATTGAAATGAAATTGAAATTGAAATTGAAATTGAAATTGAAATTGAAATTGAAATTGAAATTGAAATTGAAATTGAAATTGAAATTGAAATTGAAATTGAAATTGAAATTGAAATTGAAATTGAAATTGAAATTGAAATTGAAATTGAAATTGAAATTGAAATTGAAATTGAAATTGAAATTGAAATTGAAATTGAAATTGAAATTGAAATTGAAATTGAAATTGAAATTGAAATTGAAATTGAAATTGAAATTGAAATTGAAATTGAAATTGAAATTGAAATTGAAATTGAAATTGAAATTGAAATTGAAATTGAAATTGAAATTGAAATTGAAATTGAAATTGAAATTGAAATTGAAATTGAAATTGAAATTGAAATTGAAATTGAAATTGAAATTGAAATTGAAATTGAAATTGAAATTGAAATTGAAATTGAAATTGAAATTGAAATTGAAATTGAAATTGAAATTGAAATTGAAATTGAAATTGAAATTGAAATTGAAATTGAAATTGAAATTGAAATTGAAATTGAAATTGAAATTGAAATTGAAATTGAAATTGAAATTGAAATTGAAATTGAAATTGAAATTGAAATTGAAATTGAAATTGAAATTGAAATTGAAATTGAAATTGAAATTGAAATTGAAATTGAAATTGAAATTGAAATTGAAATTGAAATTGAAATTGAAATTGAAATTGAAATTGAAATTGAAATTGAAATTGAAATTGAAATTGAAATTGAAATTGAAATTGAAATTGAAATTGAAATTGAAATTGAAATTGAAATTGAAATTGAAATTGAAATTGAAATTGAAATTGAAATTGAAATTGAAATTGAAATTGAAATTGAAATTGAAATTGAAATTGAAATTGAAATTGAAATTGAAATTGAAATTGAAATTGAAATTGAAATTGAAATTGAAATTGAAATTGAAATTGAAATTGAAATTGAAATTGAAATTGAAATTGAAATTGAAATTGAAATTGAAATTGAAATTGAAATTGAAATTGAAATTGAAATTGAAATTGAAATTGAAATTGAAATTGAAATTGAAATTGAAATTGAAATTGAAATTGAAATTGAAATTGAAATTGAAATTGAAATTGAAATTGAAATTGAAATTGAAATTGAAATTGAAATTGAAATTGAAATTGAAATTGAAATTGAAATTGAAATTGAAATTGAAATTGAAATTGAAATTGAAATTGAAATTGAAATTGAAATTGAAATTGAAATTGAAATTGAAATTGAAATTGAAATTGAAATTGAAATTGAAATTGAAATTGAAATTGAAATTGAAATTGAAATTGAAATTGAAATTGAAATTGAAATTGAAATTGAAATTGAAATTGAAATTGAAATTGAAATTGAAATTGAAATTGAAATTGAAATTGAAATTGAAATTGAAATTGAAATTGAAATTGAAATTGAAATTGAAATTGAAATTGAAATTGAAATTGAAATTGAAATTGAAATTGAAATTGAAATTGAAATTGAAATTGAAATTGAAATTGAAATTGAAATTGAAATTGAAATTGAAATTGAAATTGAAATTGAAATTGAAATTGAAATTGAAATTGAAATTGAAATTGAAATTGAAATTGAAATTGAAATTGAAATTGAAATTGAAATTGAAATTGAAATTGAAATTGAAATTGAAATTGAAATTGAAATTGAAATTGAAATTGAAATTGAAATTGAAATTGAAATTGAAATTGAAATTGAAATTGAAATTGAAATTGAAATTGAAATTGAAATTGAAATTGAAATTGAAATTGAAATTGAAATTGAAATTGAAATTGAAATTGAAATTGAAATTGAAATTGAAATTGAAATTGAAATTGAAATTGAAATTGAAATTGAAATTGAAATTGAAATTGAAATTGAAATTGAAATTGAAATTGAAATTGAAATTGAAATTGAAATTGAAATTGAAATTGAAATTGAAATTGAAATTGAAATTGAAATTGAAATTGAAATTGAAATTGAAATTGAAATTGAAATTGAAATTGAAATTGAAATTGAAATTGAAATTGAAATTGAAATTGAAATTGAAATTGAAATTGAAATTGAAATTGAAATTGAAATTGAAATTGAAATTGAAATTGAAATTGAAATTGAAATTGAAATTGAAATTGAAATTGAAATTGAAATTGAAATTGAAATTGAAATTGAAATTGAAATTGAAATTGAAATTGAAATTGAAATTGAAATTGAAATTGAAATTGAAATTGAAATTGAAATTGAAATTGAAATTGAAATTGAAATTGAAATTGAAATTGAAATTGAAATTGAAATTGAAATTGAAATTGAAATTGAAATTGAAATTGAAATTGAAATTGAAATTGAAATTGAAATTGAAATTGAAATTGAAATTGAAATTGAAATTGAAATTGAAATTGAAATTGAAATTGAAATTGAAATTGAAATTGAAATTGAAATTGAAATTGAAATTGAAATTGAAATTGAAATTGAAATTGAAATTGAAATTGAAATTGAAA
>CALYMW010000507.1:0-38838 GCA_944588485.1 Phosphuga atrata
CTGTCTAGTCTGTCTAGTCTGTCTAGTCTGTCTAGTCTGTCTAGTCTGTCTAGTCTGTCTAGTCTGTCTAGTCTGTCTAGTCTGTCTAGTCTGTCTAGTCTGTCTAGTCTGTCTAGTCTGTCTAGTCTGTCTAGTCTGTCTAGTCTGTCTAGTCTGTCTAGTCTGTCTAGTCTGTCTAGTCTGTCTAGTCTGTCTAGTCTGTCTAGTCTGTCTAGTCTGTCTAGTCTGTCTAGTCTGTCTAGTCTGTCTAGTCTGTCTAGTCTGTCTAGTCTGTCTAGTCTGTCTAGTCTGTCTAGTCTGTCTAGTCTGTCTAGTCTGTCTAGTCTGTCTAGTCTGTCTAGTCTGTCTAGTCTGTCTAGTCTGTCTAGTCTGTCTAGTCTGTCTAGTCTGTCTAGTCTGTCTAGTCTGTCTAGTCTGTCTAGTCTGTCTAGTCTGTCTAGTCTGTCTAGTCTGTCTAGTCTGTCTAGTCTGTCTAGTCTGTCTAGTCTGTCTAGTCTGTCTAGTCTGTCTAGTCTGTCTAGTCTGTCTAGTCTGTCTAGTCTGTCTAGTCTGTCTAGTCTGTCTAGTCTGTCTAGTCTGTCTAGTCTGTCTAGTCTGTCTAGTCTGTCTAGTCTGTCTAGTCTGTCTAGTCTGTCTAGTCTGTCTAGTCTGTCTAGTCTGTCTAGTCTGTCTAGTCTGTCTAGTCTGTCTAGTCTGTCTAGTCTGTCTAGTCTGTCTAGTCTGTCTAGTCTGTCTAGTCTGTCTAGTCTGTCTAGTCTGTCTAGTCTGTCTAGTCTGTCTAGTCTGTCTAGTCTGTCTAGTCTGTCTAGTCTGTCTAGTCTGTCTAGTCTGTCTAGTCTGTCTAGTCTGTCTAGTCTGTCTAGTCTGTCTAGTCTGTCTAGTCTGTCTAGTCTGTCTAGTCTGTCTAGTCTGTCTAGTCTGTCTAGTCTGTCTAGTCTGTCTAGTCTGTCTAGTCTGTCTAGTCTGTCTAGTCTGTCTAGTCTGTCTAGTCTGTCTAGTCTGTCTAGTCTGTCTAGTCTGTCTAGTCTGTCTAGTCTGTCTAGTCTGTCTAGTCTGTCTAGTCTGTCTAGTCTGTCTAGTCTGTCTAGTCTGTCTAGTCTGTCTAGTCTGTCTAGTCTGTCTAGTCTGTCTAGTCTGTCTAGTCTGTCTAGTCTGTCTAGTCTGTCTAGTCTGTCTAGTCTGTCTAGTCTGTCTAGTCTGTCTAGTCTGTCTAGTCTGTCTAGTCTGTCTAGTCTGTCTAGTCTGTCTAGTCTGTCTAGTCTGTCTAGTCTGTCTAGTCTGTCTAGTCTGTCTAGTCTGTCTAGTCTGTCTAGTCTGTCTAGTCTGTCTAGTCTGTCTAGTCTGTCTAGTCTGTCTAGTCTGTCTAGTCTGTCTAGTCTGTCTAGTCTGTCTAGTCTGTCTAGTCTGTCTAGTCTGTCTAGTCTGTCTAGTCTGTCTAGTCTGTCTAGTCTGTCTAGTCTGTCTAGTCTGTCTAGTCTGTCTAGTCTGTCTAGTCTGTCTAGTCTGTCTAGTCTGTCTAGTCTGTCTAGTCTGTCTAGTCTGTCTAGTCTGTCTAGTCTGTCTAGTCTGTCTAGTCTGTCTAGTCTGTCTAGTCTGTCTAGTCTGTCTAGTCTGTCTAGTCTGTCTAGTCTGTCTAGTCTGTCTAGTCTGTCTAGTCTGTCTAGTCTGTCTAGTCTGTCTAGTCTGTCTAGTCTGTCTAGTCTGTCTAGTCTGTCTAGTCTGTCTAGTCTGTCTAGTCTGTCTAGTCTGTCTAGTCTGTCTAGTCTGTCTAGTCTGTCTAGTCTGTCTAGTCTGTCTAGTCTGTCTAGTCTGTCTAGTCTGTCTAGTCTGTCTAGTCTGTCTAGTCTGTCTAGTCTGTCTAGTCTGTCTAGTCTGTCTAGTCTGTCTAGTCTGTCTAGTCTGTCTAGTCTGTCTAGTCTGTCTAGTCTGTCTAGTCTGTCTAGTCTGTCTAGTCTGTCTAGTCTGTCTAGTCTGTCTAGTCTGTCTAGTCTGTCTAGTCTGTCTAGTCTGTCTAGTCTGTCTAGTCTGTCTAGTCTGTCTAGTCTGTCTAGTCTGTCTAGTCTGTCTAGTCTGTCTAGTCTGTCTAGTCTGTCTAGTCTGTCTAGTCTGTCTAGTCTGTCTAGTCTGTCTAGTCTGTCTAGTCTGTCTAGTCTGTCTAGTCTGTCTAGTCTGTCTAGTCTGTCTAGTCTGTCTAGTCTGTCTAGTCTGTCTAGTCTGTCTAGTCTGTCTAGTCTGTCTAGTCTGTCTAGTCTGTCTAGTCTGTCTAGTCTGTCTAGTCTGTCTAGTCTGTCTAGTCTGTCTAGTCTGTCTAGTCTGTCTAGTCTGTCTAGTCTGTCTAGTCTGTCTAGTCTGTCTAGTCTGTCTAGTCTGTCTAGTCTGTCTAGTCTGTCTAGTCTGTCTAGTCTGTCTAGTCTGTCTAGTCTGTCTAGTCTGTCTAGTCTGTCTAGTCTGTCTAGTCTGTCTAGTCTGTCTAGTCTGTCTAGTCTGTCTAGTCTGTCTAGTCTGTCTAGTCTGTCTAGTCTGTCTAGTCTGTCTAGTCTGTCTAGTCTGTCTAGTCTGTCTAGTCTGTCTAGTCTGTCTAGTCTGTCTAGTCTGTCTAGTCTGTCTAGTCTGTCTAGTCTGTCTAGTCTGTCTAGTCTGTCTAGTCTGTCTAGTCTGTCTAGTCTGTCTAGTCTGTCTAGTCTGTCTAGTCTGTCTAGTCTGTCTAGTCTGTCTAGTCTGTCTAGTCTGTCTAGTCTGTCTAGTCTGTCTAGTCTGTCTAGTCTGTCTAGTCTGTCTAGTCTGTCTAGTCTGTCTAGTCTGTCTAGTCTGTCTAGTCTGTCTAGTCTGTCTAGTCTGTCTAGTCTGTCTAGTCTGTCTAGTCTGTCTAGTCTGTCTAGTCTGTCTAGTCTGTCTAGTCTGTCTAGTCTGTCTAGTCTGTCTAGTCTGTCTAGTCTGTCTAGTCTGTCTAGTCTGTCTAGTCTGTCTAGTCTGTCTAGTCTGTCTAGTCTGTCTAGTCTGTCTAGTCTGTCTAGTCTGTCTAGTCTGTCTAGTCTGTCTAGTCTGTCTAGTCTGTCTAGTCTGTCTAGTCTGTCTAGTCTGTCTAGTCTGTCTAGTCTGTCTAGTCTGTCTAGTCTGTCTAGTCTGTCTAGTCTGTCTAGTCTGTCTAGTCTGTCTAGTCTGTCTAGTCTGTCTAGTCTGTCTAGTCTGTCTAGTCTGTCTAGTCTGTCTAGTCTGTCTAGTCTGTCTAGTCTGTCTAGTCTGTCTAGTCTGTCTAGTCTGTCTAGTCTGTCTAGTCTGTCTAGTCTGTCTAGTCTGTCTAGTCTGTCTAGTCTGTCTAGTCTGTCTAGTCTGTCTAGTCTGTCTAGTCTGTCTAGTCTGTCTAGTCTGTCTAGTCTGTCTAGTCTGTCTAGTCTGTCTAGTCTGTCTAGTCTGTCTAGTCTGTCTAGTCTGTCTAGTCTGTCTAGTCTGTCTAGTCTGTCTAGTCTGTCTAGTCTGTCTAGTCTGTCTAGTCTGTCTAGTCTGTCTAGTCTGTCTAGTCTGTCTAGTCTGTCTAGTCTGTCTAGTCTGTCTAGTCTGTCTAGTCTGTCTAGTCTGTCTAGTCTGTCTAGTCTGTCTAGTCTGTCTAGTCTGTCTAGTCTGTCTAGTCTGTCTAGTCTGTCTAGTCTGTCTAGTCTGTCTAGTCTGTCTAGTCTGTCTAGTCTGTCTAGTCTGTCTAGTCTGTCTAGTCTGTCTAGTCTGTCTAGTCTGTCTAGTCTGTCTAGTCTGTCTAGTCTGTCTAGTCTGTCTAGTCTGTCTAGTCTGTCTAGTCTGTCTAGTCTGTCTAGTCTGTCTAGTCTGTCTAGTCTGTCTAGTCTGTCTAGTCTGTCTAGTCTGTCTAGTCTGTCTAGTCTGTCTAGTCTGTCTAGTCTGTCTAGTCTGTCTAGTCTGTCTAGTCTGTCTAGTCTGTCTAGTCTGTCTAGTCTGTCTAGTCTGTCTAGTCTGTCTAGTCTGTCTAGTCTGTCTAGTCTGTCTAGTCTGTCTAGTCTGTCTAGTCTGTCTAGTCTGTCTAGTCTGTCTAGTCTGTCTAGTCTGTCTAGTCTGTCTAGTCTGTCTAGTCTGTCTAGTCTGTCTAGTCTGTCTAGTCTGTCTAGTCTGTCTAGTCTGTCTAGTCTGTCTAGTCTGTCTAGTCTGTCTAGTCTGTCTAGTCTGTCTAGTCTGTCTAGTCTGTCTAGTCTGTCTAGTCTGTCTAGTCTGTCTAGTCTGTCTAGTCTGTCTAGTCTGTCTAGTCTGTCTAGTCTGTCTAGTCTGTCTAGTCTGTCTAGTCTGTCTAGTCTGTCTAGTCTGTCTAGTCTGTCTAGTCTGTCTAGTCTGTCTAGTCTGTCTAGTCTGTCTAGTCTGTCTAGTCTGTCTAGTCTGTCTAGTCTGTCTAGTCTGTCTAGTCTGTCTAGTCTGTCTAGTCTGTCTAGTCTGTCTAGTCTGTCTAGTCTGTCTAGTCTGTCTAGTCTGTCTAGTCTGTCTAGTCTGTCTAGTCTGTCTAGTCTGTCTAGTCTGTCTAGTCTGTCTAGTCTGTCTAGTCTGTCTAGTCTGTCTAGTCTGTCTAGTCTGTCTAGTCTGTCTAGTCTGTCTAGTCTGTCTAGTCTGTCTAGTCTGTCTAGTCTGTCTAGTCTGTCTAGTCTGTCTAGTCTGTCTAGTCTGTCTAGTCTGTCTAGTCTGTCTAGTCTGTCTAGTCTGTCTAGTCTGTCTAGTCTGTCTAGTCTGTCTAGTCTGTCTAGTCTGTCTAGTCTGTCTAGTCTGTCTAGTCTGTCTAGTCTGTCTAGTCTGTCTAGTCTGTCTAGTCTGTCTAGTCTGTCTAGTCTGTCTAGTCTGTCTAGTCTGTCTAGTCTGTCTAGTCTGTCTAGTCTGTCTAGTCTGTCTAGTCTGTCTAGTCTGTCTAGTCTGTCTAGTCTGTCTAGTCTGTCTAGTCTGTCTAGTCTGTCTAGTCTGTCTAGTCTGTCTAGTCTGTCTAGTCTGTCTAGTCTGTCTAGTCTGTCTAGTCTGTCTAGTCTGTCTAGTCTGTCTAGTCTGTCTAGTCTGTCTAGTCTGTCTAGTCTGTCTAGTCTGTCTAGTCTGTCTAGTCTGTCTAGTCTGTCTAGTCTGTCTAGTCTGTCTAGTCTGTCTAGTCTGTCTAGTCTGTCTAGTCTGTCTAGTCTGTCTAGTCTGTCTAGTCTGTCTAGTCTGTCTAGTCTGTCTAGTCTGTCTAGTCTGTCTAGTCTGTCTAGTCTGTCTAGTCTGTCTAGTCTGTCTAGTCTGTCTAGTCTGTCTAGTCTGTCTAGTCTGTCTAGTCTGTCTAGTCTGTCTAGTCTGTCTAGTCTGTCTAGTCTGTCTAGTCTGTCTAGTCTGTCTAGTCTGTCTAGTCTGTCTAGTCTGTCTAGTCTGTCTAGTCTGTCTAGTCTGTCTAGTCTGTCTAGTCTGTCTAGTCTGTCTAGTCTGTCTAGTCTGTCTAGTCTGTCTAGTCTGTCTAGTCTGTCTAGTCTGTCTAGTCTGTCTAGTCTGTCTAGTCTGTCTAGTCTGTCTAGTCTGTCTAGTCTGTCTAGTCTGTCTAGTCTGTCTAGTCTGTCTAGTCTGTGTCTAGTCTGTCTAGTCTGTCTAGTCTGTCTAGTCTGTCTAGTCTGTCTAGTCTGTCTAGTCTGTCTAGTCTGTCTAGTCTGTCTAGTCTGTCTAGTCTGTCTAGTCTGTCTAGTCTGTCTAGTCTGTCTAGTCTGTCTAGTCTGTCTAGTCTGTCTAGTCTGTCTAGTCTGTCTAGTCTGTCTAGTCTGTCTAGTCTGTCTAGTCTGTCTAGTCTGTCTAGTCTGTCTAGTCTGTCTAGTCTGTCTAGTCTGTCTAGTCTGTCTAGTCTGTCTAGTCTGTCTAGTCTGTCTAGTCTGTCTAGTCTGTCTAGTCTGTCTAGTCTGTCTAGTCTGTCTAGTCTGTCTAGTCTGTCTAGTCTGTCTAGTCTGTCTAGTCTGTCTAGTCTTCTAGTCTGTCTAGTCTGTCTAGTCTGTCTAGTCTGTCTAGTCTGTCTAGTCTGTCTAGTCTGTCTAGTCTGTCTAGTCTGTCTAGTCTGTCTAGTCTGTCTAGTCTGTCTAGTCTGTCTAGTCTGTCTAGTCTGTCTAGTCTGTCTAGTCTGTCTAGTCTGTCTAGTCTGTCTAGTCTGTCTAGTCTGTCTAGTCTGTCTAGTCTGTCTAGTCTGTCTAGTCTGTCTAGTCTGTCTAGTCTGTCTAGTCTGTCTAGTCTGTCTAGTCTGTCTAGTCTGTCTAGTCTGTCTAGTCTGTCTAGTCTGTCTAGTCTGTCTAGTCTGTCTAGTCTGTCTAGTCTGTCTAGTCTGTCTAGTCTGTCTAGTCTGTCTAGTCTGTCTAGTCTGTCTAGTCTGTCTAGTCTGTCTAGTCTGTCTAGTCTAGTCTGTCTAGTCTGTCTAGTCTGTCTAGTCTGTCTAGTCTGTCTAGTCTGTCTAGTCTGTCTAGTCTGTCTAGTCTGTCTAGTCTGTCTAGTCTGTCTAGTCTGTCTAGTCTGTCTAGTCTGTCTAGTCTGTCTCTGTCTAGTCTGTCTAGTCTGTCTAGTCTGTCTAGTCTGTCTAGTCTGTCTAGTCTGTCTAGTCTGTCTAGTCTGTCTAGTCTGTCTAGTCTGTCTAGTCTGTCTAGTCTGTCTAGTCTGTCTAGTCTGTCTAGTCTGTCTAGTCTGTCTAGTCTGTCTAGTCTGTCTAGTCTGTCTAGTCTGTCTGGTCTGTCTGGTCTGTCTGGTCTGTCTGGTCTGTCTGGTCTGTCTGGTCTGTCTGGTCTGTCTGGTCTGTCTGGTCTGTCTGGTCTGTCTGGTCTGTCTGGTCTGGTCTGTCTGGTCTGTCTGGTCTGTCTGGTCTGTCTGGTCTGTCTGGTCTGTCTAGTCTGTCTAGTCTGTCTAGTCTGTCTAGTCTGTCTAGTCTGTCTAGTCTGTCTAGTCTGTCTAGTCTGTCTAGTCTGTCTAGTCTGTCTAGTCTGTCTAGTCTGTCTAGTCTGTCTAGTCTGTCTAGTCTGTCTAGTCTGTCTAGTCTGTCTAGTCTGTCTAGTCTGTCTAGTCTGTCTAGTCTGTCTAGTCTGTCTAGTCTGTCTAGTCTGTCTAGTCTGTCTAGTCTGTCTAGTCTGTCTAGTCTGTCTAGTCTGTCTAGTCTGTCTAGTCTGTCTAGTCTGTCTAGTCTGTCTAGTCTGTCTAGTCTGTCTAGTCTGTCTAGTCTGTCTAGTCTGTCTAGTCTGTCTAGTCTGTCTAGTCTGTCTAGTCTGTCTAGTCTGTCTAGTCTGTCTAGTCTGTCTAGTCTGTCTAGTCTGTCTAGTCTGTCTAGTCTGTCTAGTCTGTCTAGTCTGTCTAGTCTGTCTAGTCTGTCTAGTCTGTCTAGTCTGTCTAGTCTGTCTAGTCTGTCTAGTCTGTCTAGTCTGTCTAGTCTGTCTAGTCTGTCTAGTCTGTCTAGTCTGTCTAGTCTGTCTAGTCTGTCTAGTCTGTCTAGTCTGTCTAGTCTGTCTAGTCTGTCTAGTCTGTCTAGTCTGTCTAGTCTGTCTAGTCTGTCTAGTCTGTCTAGTCTGTCTAGTCTGTCTAGTCTGTCTAGTCTGTCTAGTCTGTCTAGTCTGTCTAGTCTGTCTAGTCTGTCTAGTCTGTCTAGTCTGTCTAGTCTGTCTAGTCTGTCTAGTCTGTCTAGTCTGTCTAGTCTGTCTAGTCTGTCTAGTCTGTCTAGTCTGTCTAGTCTGTCTAGTCTGTCTAGTCTGTCTAGTCTGTCTAGTCTGTCTAGTCTGTCTAGTCTGTCTAGTCTGTCTAGTCTGTCTAGTCTGTCTAGTCTGTCTAGTCTGTCTAGTCTGTCTAGTCTGTCTAGTCTGTCTAGTCTGTCTAGTCTGTCTAGTCTAGTCTCTAGTCTGTCTAGTCTGTCTAGTCTGTCTAGTCTGTCTAGTCTGTCTAGTCTGTCTAGTCTGTCTAGTCTGTCTAGTCTGTCTAGTCTGTCTAGTCTGTCTAGTCTGTCTAGTCTGTCTAGTCTGTCTAGTCTGTCTAGTCTGTCTAGTCTGTCTAGTCTGTCTAGTCTGTCTAGTCTGTCTAGTCTGTCTAGTCTGTCTAGTCTGTCTAGTCTGTCTAGTCTGTCTAGTCTGTCTAGTCTGTCTAGTCTGTCTAGTCTGTCTAGTCTGTCTAGTCTGTCTAGTCTGTCTAGTCTGTCTAGTCTGTCTAGTCTGTCTAGTCTGTCTAGTCTGTCTAGTCTGTCTAGTCTGTCTAGTCTGTCTAGTCTGTCTAGTCTGTCTAGTCTGTCTAGTCTGTCTAGTCTGTCTAGTCTGTCTAGTCTGTCTAGTCTGTCTAGTCTGTCTAGTCTGTCTAGTCTGTCTAGTCTGTCTAGTCTGTCTAGTCTGTCTAGTCTGTCTAGTCTGTCTAGTCTGTCTAGTCTGTCTAGTCTGTCTAGTCTGTCTAGTCTGTCTAGTCTGTCTAGTCTGTCTAGTCTGTCTAGTCTGTCTAGTCTGTCTAGTCTGTCTAGTCTGTCTAGTCTGTCTAGTCTGTCTAGTCTGTCTAGTCTGTCTAGTCTGTCTAGTCTGTCTAGTCTGTCTAGTCTGTCTAGTCTGTCTAGTCTGTCTAGTCTGTCTAGTCTGTCTAGTCTGTCTAGTCTGTCTAGTCTGTCTAGTCTGTCTAGTCTGTCTAGTCTGTCTAGTCTGTCTAGTCTGTCTAGTCTGTCTAGTCTGTCTAGTCTGTCTAGTCTGTCTAGTCTGTCTAGTCTGTCTAGTCTGTCTAGTCTGTCTAGTCTGTCTAGTCTGTCTAGTCTGTCTAGTCTGTCTAGTCTGTCTAGTCTGTCTAGTCTGTCTAGTCTGTCTAGTCTGTCTAGTCTGTCTAGTCTGTCTAGTCTGTCTAGTCTGTCTAGTCTGTCTAGTCTGTCTAGTCTGTCTAGTCTGTCTAGTCTGTCTAGTCTGTCTAGTCTGTCTAGTCTGTCTAGTCTGTCTAGTCTGTCTAGTCTGTCTAGTCTGTCTAGTCTGTCTAGTCTGTCTAGTCTGTCTAGTCTGTCTAGTCTGTCTAGTCTGTCTAGTCTGTCTAGTCTGTCTAGTCTGTCTAGTCTGTCTAGTCTGTCTAGTCTGTCTAGTCTGTCTAGTCTGTCTAGTCTGTCTAGTCTGTCTAGTCTGTCTAGTCTGTCTAGTCTGTCTAGTCTGTCTAGTCTGTCTAGTCTGTCTAGTCTGTCTAGTCTGTCTAGTCTGTCTAGTCTGTCTAGTCTGTCTAGTCTGTCTAGTCTGTCTAGTCTGTCTAGTCTGTCTAGTCTGTCTAGTCTGTCTAGTCTGTCTAGTCTGTCTAGTCTGTCTAGTCTGTCTAGTCTGTCTAGTCTGTCTAGTCTGTCTAGTCTGTCTAGTCTGTCTAGTCTGTCTAGTCTGTCTAGTCTGTCTAGTCTGTCTAGTCTGTCTAGTCTGTCTAGTCTGTCTAGTCTGTCTAGTCTGTCTAGTCTGTCTAGTCTGTCTAGTCTGTCTAGTCTGTCTAGTCTGTCTAGTCTGTCTAGTCTGTCTAGTCTGTCTAGTCTGTCTAGTCTGTCTAGTCTGTCTAGTCTGTCTAGTCTGTCTAGTCTGTCTAGTCTGTCTAGTCTGTCTAGTCTGTCTAGTCTGTCTAGTCTGTCTAGTCTGTCTAGTCTGTCTAGTCTGTCTAGTCTGTCTAGTCTGTCTAGTCTGTCTAGTCTGTCTAGTCTGTCTAGTCTGTCTAGTCTGTCTAGTCTGTCTAGTCTGTCTAGTCTGTCTAGTCTGTCTAGTCTGTCTAGTCTGTCTAGTCTGTCTAGTCTGTCTAGTCTGTCTAGTCTGTCTAGTCTGTCTAGTCTGTCTAGTCTGTCTAGTCTGTCTAGTCTGTCTAGTCTGTCTAGTCTGTCTAGTCTGTCTAGTCTGTCTAGTCTGTCTAGTCTGTCTAGTCTGTCTAGTCTGTCTAGTCTGTCTAGTCTGTCTAGTCTGTCTAGTCTGTCTAGTCTGTCTAGTCTGTCTAGTCTGTCTAGTCTGTCTAGTCTGTCTAGTCTGTCTAGTCTGTCTAGTCTGTCTAGTCTGTCTAGTCTGTCTAGTCTGTCTAGTCTGTCTAGTCTGTCTAGTCTGTCTAGTCTGTCTAGTCTGTCTAGTCTGTCTAGTCTGTCTAGTCTGTCTAGTCTGTCTAGTCTGTCTAGTCTGTCTAGTCTGTCTAGTCTGTCTAGTCTGTCTAGTCTGTCTAGTCTGTCTAGTCTGTCTAGTCTGTCTAGTCTGTCTAGTCTGTCTAGTCTGTCTAGTCTGTCTAGTCTGTCTAGTCTGTCTAGTCTGTCTAGTCTGTCTAGTCTGTCTAGTCTGTCTAGTCTGTCTAGTCTGTCTAGTCTGTCTAGTCTGTCTAGTCTGTCTAGTCTGTCTAGTCTGTCTAGTCTGTCTAGTCTGTCTAGTCTGTCTAGTCTGTCTAGTCTGTCTAGTCTGTCTAGTCTGTCTAGTCTGTCTAGTCTGTCTAGTCTGTCTAGTCTGTCTAGTCTGTCTAGTCTGTCTAGTCTGTCTAGTCTGTCTAGTCTGTCTAGTCTGTCTAGTCTGTCTAGTCTGTCTAGTCTGTCTAGTCTGTCTAGTCTGTCTAGTCTGTCTAGTCTGTCTAGTCTGTCTAGTCTGTCTAGTCTGTCTAGTCTGTCTAGTCTGTCTAGTCTGTCTAGTCTGTCTAGTCTGTCTAGTCTGTCTAGTCTGTCTAGTCTGTCTAGTCTGTCTAGTCTGTCTAGTCTGTCTAGTCTGTCTAGTCTGTCTAGTCTGTCTAGTCTGTCTAGTCTGTCTAGTCTGTCTAGTCTGTCTAGTCTGTCTAGTCTGTCTAGTCTGTCTAGTCTGTCTAGTCTGTCTAGTCTGTCTAGTCTGTCTAGTCTGTCTAGTCTGTCTAGTCTGTCTAGTCTGTCTAGTCTGTCTAGTCTGTCTAGTCTGTCTAGTCTGTCTAGTCTGTCTAGTCTGTCTAGTCTGTCTAGTCTGTCTAGTCTGTCTAGTCTGTCTAGTCTGTCTAGTCTGTCTAGTCTGTCTAGTCTGTCTAGTCTGTCTAGTCTGTCTAGTCTGTCTAGTCTGTCTAGTCTGTCTAGTCTGTCTAGTCTGTCTAGTCTGTCTAGTCTGTCTAGTCTGTCTAGTCTGTCTAGTCTGTCTAGTCTGTCTAGTCTGTCTAGTCTGTCTAGTCTGTCTAGTCTGTCTAGTCTGTCTAGTCTGTCTAGTCTGTCTAGTCTGTCTAGTCTGTCTAGTCTGTCTAGTCTGTCTAGTCTGTCTAGTCTGTCTAGTCTGTCTAGTCTGTCTAGTCTGTCTAGTCTGTCTAGTCTGTCTAGTCTGTCTAGTCTGTCTAGTCTGTCTAGTCTGTCTAGTCTGTCTAGTCTGTCTAGTCTGTCTAGTCTGTCTAGTCTGTCTAGTCTGTCTAGTCTGTCTAGTCTGTCTAGTCTGTCTAGTCTGTCTAGTCTGTCTAGTCTGTCTAGTCTGTCTAGTCTGTCTAGTCTGTCTAGTCTGTCTAGTCTGTCTAGTCTGTCTAGTCTGTCTAGTCTGTCTAGTCTGTCTAGTCTGTCTAGTCTGTCTAGTCTGTCTAGTCTGTCTAGTCTGTCTAGTCTGTCTAGTCTGTCTAGTCTGTCTAGTCTGTCTAGTCTGTCTAGTCTGTCTAGTCTGTCTAGTCTGTCTAGTCTGTCTAGTCTGTCTAGTCTGTCTAGTCTGTCTAGTCTGTCTAGTCTGTCTAGTCTGTCTAGTCTGTCTAGTCTGTCTAGTCTGTCTAGTCTGTCTAGTCTGTCTAGTCTGTCTAGTCTGTCTAGTCTGTCTAGTCTGTCTAGTCTGTCTAGTCTGTCTAGTCTGTCTAGTCTGTCTAGTCTGTCTAGTCTGTCTAGTCTGTCTAGTCTGTCTAGTCTGTCTAGTCTGTCTAGTCTGTCTAGTCTGTCTAGTCTGTCTAGTCTGTCTAGTCTGTCTAGTCTGTCTAGTCTGTCTAGTCTGTCTAGTCTGTCTAGTCTGTCTAGTCTGTCTAGTCTGTCTAGTCTGTCTAGTCTGTCTAGTCTGTCTAGTCTGTCTAGTCTGTCTAGTCTGTCTAGTCTGTCTAGTCTGTCTAGTCTGTCTAGTCTGTCTAGTCTGTCTAGTCTGTCTAGTCTGTCTAGTCTGTCTAGTCTGTCTAGTCTGTCTAGTCTGTCTAGTCTGTCTAGTCTGTCTAGTCTGTCTAGTCTGTCTAGTCTGTCTAGTCTGTCTAGTCTGTCTAGTCTGTCTAGTCTGTCTAGTCTGTCTAGTCTGTCTAGTCTGTCTAGTCTGTCTAGTCTGTCTAGTCTGTCTAGTCTGTCTAGTCTGTCTAGTCTGTCTAGTCTGTCTAGTCTGTCTAGTCTGTCTAGTCTGTCTAGTCTGTCTAGTCTGTCTAGTCTGTCTAGTCTGTCTAGTCTGTCTAGTCTGTCTAGTCTGTCTAGTCTGTCTAGTCTGTCTAGTCTGTCTAGTCTGTCTAGTCTGTCTAGTCTGTCTAGTCTGTCTAGTCTGTCTAGTCTGTCTAGTCTGTCTAGTCTGTCTAGTCTGTCTAGTCTGTCTAGTCTGTCTAGTCTGTCTAGTCTGTCTAGTCTGTCTAGTCTGTCTAGTCTGTCTAGTCTGTCTAGTCTGTCTAGTCTGTCTAGTCTGTCTAGTCTGTCTAGTCTGTCTAGTCTGTCTAGTCTGTCTAGTCTGTCTAGTCTGTCTAGTCTGTCTAGTCTGTCTAGTCTGTCTAGTCTGTCTAGTCTGTCTAGTCTTGTCTGTCTAGTCTTGTCTGTCTAGTCTTGTCTGTCTAGTCTTGTCTGTCTAGTCTTGTCTGTCTAGTCTGTCTAGTCTGTCTAGTCTGTCTAGTCTGTCTAGTCTGTCTAGTCTGTCTAGTCTGTCTAGTCTGTCTAGTCTGTCTAGTCTGTCTAGTCTGTCTAGTCTGTCTAGTCTGTCTAGTCTGTCTAGTCTGTCTAGTCTGTCTAGTCTGTCTAGTCTGTCTAGTCTGTCTAGTCTGTCTAGTCTGTCTAGTCTGTCTAGTCTGTCTAGTCTGTCTAGTCTGTCTAGTCTGTCTAGTCTGTCTAGTCTGTCTAGTCTGTCTAGTCTGTCTAGTCTGTCTAGTCTGTCTAGTCTGTCTAGTCTGTCTAGTCTGTCTAGTCTGTCTAGTCTGTCTAGTCTGTCTAGTCTGTCTAGTCTGTCTAGTCTGTCTAGTCTGTCTAGTCTGTCTAGTCTGTCTAGTCTGTCTAGTCTGTCTAGTCTGTCTAGTCTGTCTAGTCTGTCTAGTCTGTCTAGTCTGTCTAGTCTGTCTAGTCTGTCTAGTCTGTCTAGTCTGTCTAGTCTGTCTAGTCTGTCTAGTCTGTCTAGTCTGTCTAGTCTGTCTAGTCTGTCTAGTCTGTCTAGTCTGTCTAGTCTGTCTAGTCTGTCTAGTCTGTCTAGTCTGTCTAGTCTGTCTAGTCTGTCTAGTCTGTCTAGTCTGTCTAGTCTGTCTAGTCTGTCTAGTCTGTCTAGTCTGTCTAGTCTGTCTAGTCTGTCTAGTCTGTCTAGTCTGTCTAGTCTGTCTAGTCTGTCTAGTCTGTCTAGTCTGTCTAGTCTGTCTAGTCTGTCTAGTCTGTCTAGTCTGTCTAGTCTGTCTAGTCTGTCTAGTCTGTCTAGTCTGTCTAGTCTGTCTAGTCTGTCTAGTCTGTCTAGTCTGTCTAGTCTGTCTAGTCTGTCTAGTCTGTCTAGTCTGTCTAGTCTGTCTAGTCTGTCTAGTCTGTCTAGTCTGTCTAGTCTGTCTAGTCTGTCTAGTCTGTCTAGTCTGTCTAGTCTGTCTAGTCTGTCTAGTCTGTCTAGTCTGTCTAGTCTGTCTAGTCTGTCTAGTCTGTCTAGTCTGTCTAGTCTGTCTAGTCTGTCTAGTCTGTCTAGTCTGTCTAGTCTGTCTAGTCTGTCTAGTCTGTCTAGTCTGTCTAGTCTGTCTAGTCTGTCTAGTCTGTCTAGTCTGTCTAGTCTGTCTAGTCTGTCTAGTCTGTCTAGTCTGTCTAGTCTGTCTAGTCTGTCTAGTCTGTCTAGTCTGTCTAGTCTGTCTAGTCTGTCTAGTCTGTCTAGTCTGTCTAGTCTGTCTAGTCTGTCTAGTCTGTCTAGTCTGTCTAGTCTGTCTAGTCTGTCTAGTCTGTCTAGTCTGTCTAGTCTGTCTAGTCTGTCTAGTCTGTCTAGTCTGTCTAGTCTGTCTAGTCTGTCTAGTCTGTCTAGTCTGTCTAGTCTGTCTAGTCTGTCTAGTCTGTCTAGTCTGTCTAGTCTGTCTAGTCTGTCTAGTCTGTCTAGTCTGTCTAGTCTGTCTAGTCTGTCTAGTCTGTCTAGTCTGTCTAGTCTGTCTAGTCTGTCTAGTCTGTCTAGTCTGTCTAGTCTGTCTAGTCTGTCTAGTCTGTCTAGTCTGTCTAGTCTGTCTAGTCTGTCTAGTCTGTCTAGTCTGTCTAGTCTGTCTAGTCTGTCTAGTCTGTCTAGTCTGTCTAGTCTGTCTAGTCTGTCTAGTCTGTCTAGTCTGTCTAGTCTGTCTAGTCTGTCTAGTCTGTCTAGTCTGTCTAGTCTGTCTAGTCTGTCTAGTCTGTCTAGTCTGTCTAGTCTGTCTAGTCTGTCTAGTCTGTCTAGTCTGTCTAGTCTGTCTAGTCTGTCTAGTCTGTCTAGTCTGTCTAGTCTGTCTAGTCTGTCTAGTCTGTCTAGTCTGTCTAGTCTGTCTAGTCTGTCTAGTCTGTCTAGTCTGTCTAGTCTGTCTAGTCTGTCTAGTCTGTCTAGTCTGTCTAGTCTGTCTAGTCTGTCTAGTCTGTCTAGTCTGTCTAGTCTGTCTAGTCTGTCTAGTCTGTCTAGTCTGTCTAGTCTGTCTAGTCTGTCTAGTCTGTCTAGTCTGTCTAGTCTGTCTAGTCTGTCTAGTCTGTCTAGTCTGTCTAGTCTGTCTAGTCTGTCTAGTCTGTCTAGTCTGTCTAGTCTGTCTAGTCTGTCTAGTCTGTCTAGTCTGTCTAGTCTGTCTAGTCTGTCTAGTCTGTCTAGTCTGTCTAGTCTGTCTAGTCTGTCTAGTCTGTCTAGTCTGTCTAGTCTGTCTAGTCTGTCTAGTCTGTCTAGTCTGTCTAGTCTGTCTAGTCTGTCTAGTCTGTCTAGTCTGTCTAGTCTGTCTAGTCTGTCTAGTCTGTCTAGTCTGTCTAGTCTGTCTAGTCTGTCTAGTCTGTCTAGTCTGTCTAGTCTGTCTAGTCTGTCTAGTCTGTCTAGTCTGTCTAGTCTGTCTAGTCTGTCTAGTCTGTCTAGTCTGTCTAGTCTGTCTAGTCTGTCTAGTCTGTCTAGTCTGTCTAGTCTGTCTAGTCTGTCTAGTCTGTCTAGTCTGTCTAGTCTGTCTAGTCTGTCTAGTCTGTCTAGTCTGTCTAGTCTGTCTAGTCTGTCTAGTCTGTCTAGTCTGTCTAGTCTGTCTAGTCTGTCTAGTCTGTCTAGTCTGTCTAGTCTGTCTAGTCTGTCTAGTCTGTCTAGTCTGTCTAGTCTGTCTAGTCTGTCTAGTCTGTCTAGTCTGTCTAGTCTGTCTAGTCTGTCTAGTCTGTCTAGTCTGTCTAGTCTGTCTAGTCTGTCTAGTCTGTCTAGTCTGTCTAGTCTGTCTAGTCTGTCTAGTCTGTCTAGTCTGTCTAGTCTGTCTAGTCTGTCTAGTCTGTCTAGTCTTGTCTGTCCAGTCTCGTCTGTCTAGTCTTGTCTGTCTAGTCTTGTCTGTCTAGTCTTGTCTGTCTAGTCTTGTCTGTCTAGTCTTGTCTGTCTAGTCTTGTCTGTCTAGTCTTGTCTGTCTAGTCTTGTCTGTCTAGTCTTGTCTGTCTAGTCTTGTCTGTCTAGTCTTGTCTGTCTAGTCTGTCTAGTCTTGTCTGTCTAGTCTTGTCTGTCTAGTCTTGTCTGTCTAGTCTTGTCTGTCTAGTCTTGTCTGTCTAGCCTTGTCTGTCTAGTCTTGTCTGTCTAGTCTTGTCTGTCTAGTCTTGTCTGTCTGGTCTTGTCTGTCTAGTCTTGTCTGTCTAGTCTTGTCTGTCTAGTCTTGTCTGTCTAGTCTTGTCTGTCTAGTCTTGTCTGTCTAGTCTTGTCTGTCTAGTCTTGTCTGTCTAGTCTTGTCTGTCTAGTCTTGTCTGTCTAGTCTTGTCTGTCTAGTCTTGTCTGTCTAGTCTTGTCTGTCTAGTCTTGTCTGTCTAGTCTTGTCTGTCTAGTCTTGTCTGTCTAGTCTTGTCTGTCTAGTCTTGTCTGTCTAGTCTTGTCTGTCTAGTCTTGTCTGTCTAGTCTTGTCTGTCTAGTCTTGTCTGTCTAGTCTTGTCTGTCTAGTCTTGTCTGTCTAGTCTTGTCTGTCTAGTCTTGTCTGTCTGGCGGAGGCAAGGCGGGAAAGAGCACAAAAATGATCCAAATACTTCAGGTAAATATTGCGAGATGCCGCGCAGCACACGACCTACTGATCGCTACGGCCCTAGAGCTAAAAGCGGATATCGCAATAATATGTGAGCCAAACAAAAAACTGGCAGCCAATGCTAAATGGTTCACAGACGATGAAAAGGACACAGCGATCTGGATCAAAAACCAAAAGTTGTCCGTGGCAAGTACTGGGCATGGATCAGGCTTCGTATGGGTGGAGCTGTCCCAGGTTATAATATAGAGTTGTTATTTCTCACCCAACAAAAACATCGATCAACTGTCTGAATCTCTTGAAGCTCTAAGCCAGAGTCTTAGACAACAGAAAAAAAGAGGAATTATTATAGCTGGAGACTTCAATGCAAAATCCCCTTACTGGAGATCCCCAAGCATGGACAGTAGAGGAAATATCTTAACAGACTGGGCAGCGGAACTGGATTTGAGCATTCAAAACAAAGGTGGCACACACACGTTTGTGAGGGGAAACTCGCGCTCAATAATAGACCTCACCTTCTCCACCAATTCCATTGGCGACAGTTTTCAAGGCTGGAAGGTTCTTGACAAGGAAACCTTGAGCGACCACCGTTACATCTTTTATAACATAAGAGAAAAGGCAAGATCAAAGACAAAGGCATACCCAAGAACAAGTGGCTGGATATTGGAAAACCTGCAGGAAGAAAAAATCAAGGAGTGTCTAACAAAAGAGCTAGAAACCATTACCACAGAAGATCCCGATACTCTGGTTCAAACGATGAATAAAGTGTGCGATGCTACCTTGCGAAAGAAGAGACCAAAAAGTTATAAGTCAGTATACTGGTGGACCGACGAAATTGCTGAAATTAGAACTACATGTGTCGCTACCAGGAAAAAATACCAACGTGCAAGAGCAAAACAAACACCGGAAGAAAAAATTACACTGTTACGTCATAAATACAAGCGAGTAAAAAAGGAGCTACGTCAACTCATTAATAAATCAAAGCAAAGCCATTGGAAAAAACTGTGCACCGACCTAAATAAAGACACATGGGGAGACGCGTTTCAAATTATAAGAAGAAACCTGAAAATTCGGACGCAAGATCTTCAAATGACCATGGAAGGAGTTCGTCAAGTAGCTGATGTACTATTTCCTAAACATACACCTTTTACTTGGGTACAACCTGAAGTTTACACAACGCCCCCCTTTACGGAAGAGGAACTATTGCTGGCGAGTAAACGTATTAGAAACTGCAGAACACCGGGTCCCGATGGCATACCACCAGAGATTGTCAAGTTAACCGCTAGACATCAACCTAAATTCGTCTTAGACGTAATGAATAGGTTGTTAACTGCTGGGAACTTCCCAGTCATATGGAAGCGCGCAAAACTATCACTAATTAGAAAAGGAGATAAACCGATAGGAGATCCCACATCCTACAGACCCATCTGCCTATTGGATGTGTCTGGTAAGCTACTTGAGCAGCTCTTGCTACTAAGGCTAAAGGGAGAGCTTGAGGCGGGAGGCGGTTTGTCCAAAAACCAATATGGGTTTAGACAAGGTTTAGATCCACCATCAATGCCTTAAGCGCTGTCCTGGAGATAGCAGAAAAGGCTAAAAGCGGAACCCAGAGAACCAGACGCATTTGTGCCCTTCTTACATTTGATGTAAGAAATGCTTTTAATAGCGCATCCTGGAAGCATATCATGGACAGTCTGACAAGAAAGGGTATATCTCCGTATCTGTTGCGCATGTTAAGAAGCTACCTCAGCTGTCGAAGCATCATACTGCTAGGAGACCGGGAAAAAGAAGAGCGACAAATCAACAGTGTCGTCCCACAGGGTTCGATACTAGGCCCCACCCTGTGGAACGTGCTATATGACGAAGTACTTACCATGAGGCTGCCACTGGGGGCCACCGTAATCGGCTTCGCCGACGATATCGCACTGGTTGTCACTGCAAAAACAGAACAAGTCTTAATGCGAACGGCAAATCAAGCAACAGAAATGGTCAGCGCGTGGATGAAGTCGAAGAACCTAAGTCTAGCTCCAGAAAAAACCGAGGCTGTCCTTCTCACAGGCCTAAGACAACTTAGCCCAGTAAAGTTTAAAGTGGAAGAGGCAATTATAACACCAAAAGAAACACTCAAATACCTCTGAGTAGTGATCGATAAAAGGCTATCCTTCATGTCACACATTACCGAAGCGGCAGGAAAGGCAATGAGAACACTAGCAGGCATTCAGCAGCTCATGCCAAACGTAGGGGGACCTAAGAGCAGCTCTCGGAAAGTACTTAGTTCTGTAGTCCAGTCGACCATGCTGTACGGAGCTCCAATATGGGCCAAAGAGCTAGACAAGAAACGAAACCTTCACCAACTCGCAACCGTTCAGCGGAAAATGGCTCTACGTACATGCAGCGCTTACCGGACGGTCTCAGGAGAAGCCGAACAAGTCATCTCGGGAATACCCCCCATAGACCTGCTCGTAAAAGAGCGAAAAAAGCTGCACGATGCAAACTACTGCACACAGAAAAAACAACTGGCCAGAGAAGAGCTTATCGAGGAATGGCAAAAAAGATGGCAGCTCAGCGACAAAGGACAGTAGACCCAAGTGCTAATCCCAAATATATCGACCTGCGTAAATAGAAAATTCGGCCAAACTAGCTACTACCTTACTCAAGTACTGACTGGCCACGGTAGCTTCAGGGATTATCTCTTCAATATTGGCAGAGCAACAGACGACCTATGTGTTTACTGCGGAGAAACAGATAGTGTAAATCACACTATCTTTGATTGCTGGAGGTGGGAAACTGAAAGAGAAGCAGTCGAAAAAGCCATGGAAGAACCCTTTAGCGCCAGAACAATAATCCCATACATGTTAAAGGGAAAAGCAAACTGGGACCTTGTAAACGGATTAATTGTAACGATAATGACCGATAAAGAATACGATGAGATGCAGTTCAAAAAGGGAAAAAAGGAGGGAAAATAAACAACATGTAGACTAATTTAAATTATGCCATCCGTCACTCCGAGGTTATGCGATAAGCGGGTCCAGAGTGTACGGATGTGATTCCAGGGGGTCCACTTGTCTGGAGAAGTTATTTTATTAACACCAGCTACGCCCCCCCTAAATTGTCTGTCTAGTCTTGTCTGTCTAGTCTTGTCTGTCTAGTCTTGTCTGTCTAGACTTGTCTGTCTAGTCTTGTCTGTCTAGTCTTGTCTGTCTAGTATTGTCTGTCTAGTCTTGTCTGTCTAGTCTTGTCTGTCTAGTCTTGTCTGTCTAGTCTTGTCTGTCTAGTCTTGTCTGTCTAGTCTTGTCTGTCTAGTCTTGTCTGTCTAGTCTTGTCTGTCTAGTCTTGTCTGTCTAGTCTTGTCTGTCTAGTCGTGTCTGTCGAGTCTTGTCTGTCTAGTCTTGTCTGTCTAGTCTTGTCTGTCTAGTTTTGTCTGTCTAGTCTTGTCTGTCTAGTCTTGTCTGTCTAGTCTTGTCTGTCTAGTCTTCTCTGTCTAGTCTTGTCTGTCTAGTCTTGTCTGTCTAGTCTTGTCTGTCTAGTCTTGTCTGTCTAGTCTTGTCTGTCTAGTCTTGTCTCTCTAGTCTTGTCTGTCTAGTCATGTCTGTATAGTCTTGTCTGTCTAGTCTTGTCTGTCTAGTCTTGTCTGTCTAGTCTTGTCTGTCTAGTCTTGTCTGTCTAGTCTTGTCTGTCTAGTCTTGTCTGTCTAGTCTTGTCTGTCTAGTCTTGTCTGTCTAGTCTTGTCTGTCTAGTCTTGTCTGTCTAGTCTTGTCTGTCTAGTCTTGTCTGTCTAGTCTTGTCTGTCTAGTCTTGTCTGTCTAGTCTTGTCTGTCTAGTCTTGTCTGTCTAGTCTTGTCTGTCTAGTCTTGTCTGTCTAGTCTTGTCTGTCTAGTCTTGTCTGTCTAGTCTTGTCTGTCTAGTCTTGTCTGTCTAGTCTTGTCTGTCTAGTCTTGTCTGTCTAGTCTTGTCTGTCTAGTCTTGTCTGTCTAGTCTTGTCTGTCTATTCTTGTCTGTCTAGTCTTGTCTGTCTAGTCTTGTCTGTCTAGTCTTGTCTGTCTAGTCTTGTCTGTCTAGTCTTGTCTGTCTAGTCTTGTCTGTCTAGTCTTGTCTGTCTAGTCTTGTCTGTCTAGTCTTGTCTGTCTAGTCTTGTCTGTCTAGTCTTGTCTGTTTAGTCTTGTCTGTCTAGTCTTGTCTGTCTAGTCTTGTCTGTCTAGTCTTGTCTGTCTAGTCTTGTGCTATGATAAAGAAAGCACTAATTGTTAAAATATCACACCCAAAGAAAAATTGCGGAAATGCTTGGATAGACGAGGAACTAATAGGTATAAAGAAAAGAACTAGAGCCGAATTTAGAGCCTGGAGAGAAGGAAGAACGACACTCGAAAAGCTCAAAAGACAGAATAAAGAAATGAAAGAAGCAGAGACGAGAAAGAAACGAGAGTGGGAGGAATGCCAAATAAAGAAAATCAGCCAGCTGAGCAGAGAGTCGGATATTTGGAAACTGATTGCTGCAAGGAAACCAAAAAGAGAGATCTCATCAGTAATTAGCACAGAAAGGTGGAAGAATCACTTCTGTGAGTTGCTGGCCGGAGAGACAGAAATTAGGGAGCAAAGATGGAGAGATTTTAGACCAGTGGAATCGCAATCACAAGAGATTACAGAGGAAGAGGTTGAAACGGTTATGTCAGCACTCAAAAGAAAGAAAGCTCCAGGCCCAGACTCGGTGCCAAGTGAGGCGTGGTGTCTAGCCACACCAATTGTGAAGGAGAGACTTCGTGGTGAACTTAACTGCTTTTTCAAAGGTAGCAAACAAATTACGGACAGTTGGAGGGAAGGAATTATTGTACCAGTTTTTAAGCAAGGTAACAAGGAGGAACTAGGAAGCTATAGGGGGATAACTCTAATGGACACGTCATACAAGATCTATGCAAAGATACTGGAAAAAAAGTTACAAGAAGAAGCAGAGAAAAGGAATCTAATCCCAGAGGTACAAGCTGGCTTCAGAAAAGGACGCGGAACAACTGAACAGATATACATATTGAATTATATCATACAAAGAGAAATAGCTAAACCTAAGGGGAAATTGTTCGCGGTATTTGTTGACCTCAAAGCTGCATATGACTCAGTAGTGAGAGAGAAAATGTGGGAATATATGAGGGAGAAAGGTATATCGCAACAGATCAGGGAGAGCATTGAGCATCTATATGAGAGAACATGGTGTAGAGTGAAGATAGGTGAAAGGCTATCTGAAAGATTTGAGGTTAGGAAAGGGTTAAAACAAGGGTGCCCGTTAAGTCCACTACTATTTAATCTATATACTGCGGACCTCGAGAGAACGCTAAGCTTGGGTCAAGCGGGAGGGGTAGTAATAGGGACGAAAAAGATTTGGAGTCTAGCTTATGCGGACGACGTCGTTGTCTTAGCAAGTTCGAAAGTGGAAATGAAAGAGGTGTTGGTACGAATGGAAAAGTTTTTTAAAAAACGAATGTTAAAGGTAAATGTGCTGAAAACAAAGTGGATGCTGTTTCGGAAGAGAAAGGGATCAAGGAAAGAGAGTTTTGAATGGGAAGCGAGTGAGATAGAACAAGTTAGCAGTTTAAAATACCTAGGCTTTATGTTCCAACAAAATGGGTCGTGCGCTGCACATATCAAGTATATAGTAAAAAAAGCGTGGGTGGCTGCTAACAGGCTCTGGGATACATGGAGAGTATACTTGAGGGAAAATTTTAGGGCGAAAATGATTGTATGGAAGGCGTGCGTACGTAGTATTGTGATGTATGGGGCAGAAATTTGGGGTGTGAAAGAGGAAAACGACATAGAGAGAGTGCAGTTACAGTTCATAAAGAGGGCCCTGCAGCTAGAAAAGTCCACCCCCTGGTACATCGTTCAACAAGAAGCAAATTCTAACAAGGTGGCAAACACCGCGGTTATGAGAGTGGCTAAATTTGAAAGGAAAGTGAATAGTGCGGGAGAAGAAAGAATAGTGAAAGACGTTTTGAAAGCGGTAAGAAAGGAGGGTAAAGGGAGTAATAAGGAAACAAAATGGGGATGTCTGCGCAAGCGTATGTATGAAAGAGGGGGATGGAACCAAGAAGAGATCGAGAGAATGATGAATGAGGGAATGTTAGTGGAAAGGATTCTGGCAGATAGACTACTGGAGATAGAGCTGCAAGAGAGACAAAGACACATAGGTGAGAGTACCTATAATAGAGACTACAGCAAAATCCAAGTTTTTGGCAGATGTCCAGAGTATCTAGTTAATCCTAAAGCCCCACAGGTAGCGATTGCCCGGTTTAGGTGCGGTAGTGAGGAAAGGGGTAGAAGATATTGGATGGCTGCAACAGATAGGACTTGTCGAGTATGCGGAGAAGGGGAGGAGCTCTGGGAACATTGGGTGTTAAGCTGTAAGAAATGTGAATGGAGCGAAGAGGAAAAGTTAGTGGCGAAAAACTGGAAGAAGGTTATGGATGAGAGTGGCTCCGGTTTTGTGTACATGAAAAAAAATATTGAAGTGCAAAGGATAGGGTTAAAGGCTTCCTTTTTTTTTGTTTTTTTTTGATCTAAGAACTTTTGAACTGTTTATTTTTGTATTAATTTGGATATTTTTATTTTCCGTTTCATTCTGGTGTCTTTTTTGTTTTGTTTTCTTTGTTTTTATTTTTTGTTCTATACTTGTCACAACACTAATGTACGAACGGTCGTGTATTTACATTTATGCCAATAAAGGATTATTATATTAGTCTTGTCTGTCTAGTCTTGTCTGTCTAGTCTTATCTGTCTAGTCTTGTCTGTCTAGTCTTGTCTGTCTAGTCTTGTCTGTCTAGTCTTGTCTGTCTAGTCTTGTCTGTCTAGTCTTGTCTGTCTAGTCTTGTCTGTCTAGCCTTGTCTGTCTAGTCTTGTCTGTCTAGTCTGCCTAGTCTTGTCTGTCTAGTCTTGTCTGTCTTGTCTTGTCTGTCTAGTCTTGTCTGTCTAGTCTTGTCTGTCTAGTCTTGTCTGTCTAGTCTTGTCTGTTTAGTCTTGTCTGTCTAGTCTTGTCTGTCTAGTCTTGTCTGTCTAGTCTTGTCTGTCTAGTCTTGTCTGTCTAGTCTTGTCTGTCTAGTCTTGTCTGTCTAGTCTTGTCTGTCTAGTTTTGTCTGTCTAGTCTTGTCTGTCTAGTCTTGTCTGTCTAGTCTTGTCTGTCTAGTCTTGTCTGTCTAGTCTTGTCTGTCTAGTCTTGTCTGTCTAGTCTTGTCTGTCTAGTCTTGTCTGTCTAGTCTTGTCTGTCTAGTCTTGTCTGTCTAGTCTTGTCTGTCTAGTCTTGTCTGTCTAGTCTTGTCTGTCTAGTCTTGTCTGTCTAGTCTTGTCTGTCTAGTCTTGTCTGTCTAGTCTTGTCTGTCTAGTCTTGTCTGTCTAGTCTTGTCTGTCTAGTCTTGTCTGTCTAGTCTTGTCTGTCTAGTCTTGTCTGTCTAGTCTTGTCTGTCTAGTCTTGTCTGTCTAGTCTTGTCTGTCTAGTCTTGTCTGTCTAGTCTTGTCTGTCTAGTCTTGTCTGTCTAGTCTTGTCTGTCTAGTCTTGTCTGTCTAGTCTTGTCTGTCTAGTCTTGTCTGTCTAGTCTTGTCTGTCTAGTCTTGTCTGTCTAGTCTTGTCTGTCTAGTCTTGTCTGTCTAGTCTTGTCTGTCTAGTCTTGTCTGTCTAGTCTTGTCTGTCTAGTCTTGTCTGTCTAGTCTTGTCTGTCTAGTCTTGTCTGTCTAGTCTTGTCTGTCTAGTCTTGTCTGTCTAGTCTTGTCTGTCTATTCTTGTCTGTCTAGTCTTGTCTGTCTAGTCTTGTCTATCTAGTCTTGTCTGTCTAGTCTTGTCTGTCTAGTCTTGTCTGTCTAGTCTTGTCTGTCTAGTCTTGTCTGTCTAGTCTTGTCTGTCTAGTCTTGTCTGTCTAGTCTTGTCTGTCTAGTCTTGTCTGTCTAGTCTTTTCTGTCTAGTCCTGTCTGTCTAGTCTTGTCTGTCTAGTCTTGTCTGTCTAGTCTTGTCTGTCTAGTCTTGTCTGTCTAGTCTTGTCTGTCTAGTCTTGTCTGTCTAGTATTGTCTGTCTAGTCTTGTCTGTCAAGTCTTGTCTGTCTAGTCTTGTCTGTCTAGTCTTGTCTGTCTAGTCTTGTCTGTCTAGTCAAAATCAAAAAATCAAATCAAAATCAAAATTTTATTCACCCATAAAATAAAAATAACAAAAATTCTGGGAAATGTCAAAAGAAAAAAGAAAGTTTCAGTATCTCACTCCTTCAGTGAGTATATAGCTTGTTCGATGAAATGTTCTTTTAATTGTTTTTTGAAGCACTGGTATTTACATTCTTTTTTAATGTTTTTCGGTAGCCTATTGAATATCTCTATCCCCAATTGGTACGGCCCCTTGCAGATCGAGAGATTTACCCTTCCAGGGTATAGATTTGAATGTCCCATTGTGAAATAATTGTGTTGGTCTCTGGCGAGTTTTAGGAGATGTTTTTGCCTATGTATGAAACATGCCATTTCTAGTATATAGAGTGATGGTAATGTTAAAATTTTTAATGTTTGGAAGTGGGATTTGCAGGACTCTCTAACATCAATTCCCTTAATAGCTCTTATTACTCGTTTCTGGGCAATAAATAGTTGTTTAGCGTATGTTGATGAGCCCCATACTAAGATTCCATATTTTAAAATTGATTGGACTTCTGCATAATATATTGTTAAAATAGCTGACAAGTTAACAATTTTTCGTATTGATCTTATTAAATAAGCTTCCTTGTTAATTTTTTTGATTGTGTAATCTATGTGATTTGTCCACCCCAATGTATCTTCTAAGTATATTCCTAAAAATTTAACTTTGTTGGCTTGCTTTAATTCAATATTTTCCATTGTTAATGATATTGCCCTACAAGACCTTCTCTGTGGTCTAAAGATCATATAATTTGTTTTCGAGCCATTCAAGAACAAGTTATTCGCTGCAAAACATTTATTTATGGATTCAGTATTTATTTTATTATTTATTACATTTATTTATGGATAGCAGTATATTTGCGTGTACTTCATTATCTACCTGATCACCGTGAGAGATAATGAAGCTGGAATCAGCTGCGTATAGAGTGCAGTGATATTCCGCTATATACTTGGTTATATCCTCTAAGTATAGTGAAAAAAGTAACGGAGAAAGTACACTGCCTTGTGGTAGTTCAATGCGAGTGCTCAGGGGTGGAGATTGTGCACTTTTGCTACCCTTTGATATCTTGACTATCTGTGTTCTGTCCTTGAGGTATGATTGTATCCAGTTACCTGCCTTCCCTCTAATACCATGGATGTTAAGTTTGCTAATCAATTGACTATGTGAAACACAGTCAAATGCCTTCGTGCGATCGCAGAAAATGCCTATGGGACATTTCCCACAATCAACTTCTTCCAGTATTTTGTTATACAGGTGTACCATGGCAGTTTCCGTAGATTTATTTTTTTGGAATCCATGCTGCTGTTCAGGAATTAGCTTGTATTTGTTTACAAATGGTGTTAGCCTATTCAACATACTATATTCAAATATCTTCGATAATACAGATAGCAGTGATATTGGTCTATAGTTTTTGATGTCCGTTTTATCGCCAGATTTGTATATAGGAATTATTAATGATGTTTTCAGTACCGTAGGAACTTCTTCCGTAGAGAATGAGTGGTTTATTATATGTGTTATTGGTGATAACAGTTCGTATCTAAATTCTTTAATAATTTTGCAAGGTAATCCATCGGTGCCTGAGGTATGTTTACTTTTTAATTTTCCTATAATCTCTTCCATTTCACTTTCGCAGTAATCCGGCACATAAATAGTGTGCGGATTGTGAGGAATGTGTTGGTATGTGGCATCTGTTCCTGTCATCTGCAGAGTAACCAATTCTGCTGCATTTTTAAAATAATGATTAAAGGTAGTGGCTATGCTGTGTGGATCTTCAATCAATGTATCATTAATTTTAAGTTAAATTCCTTTTTCGTCTTTTAAGTTATTTTTGTTTGACAGTTCATTCAAAATCGACCATAGGGTTTTTTGTTTGTTGGATGTTTTTTCTAGGATTCTCTTGTAAAACCTTTGTTTTGTACGGAATAGTAGTTTAAAATGTAATTTCTTTCTAATTAGGTAAAATTTTCGTAGTGCAGGAAATTTCTTCTGTAAGTTATATAAATCTTTTACTTTAGAACTAGAGATCCTGACTAGGTTATTTACCCATGACTTACAGATTTTTTTTTGTTTTATCCTAACAAGAGGAAAACAGGTTGCGAAATGGTATTTTAAAGTATTGATGAAAGTGACTGTTTTTTCGTTACTGTTTTGTTTAGTGTACATATCGATCCATGTTTCTTTCATAAGTGCTTCGGAGAATTTATTTCTATTATCCTCTGAAAATTTCCTTATGATGCGATAATCATTTTCATTTTTATTCTTTTTATTGTTTTTATTGTTGACCCTTTGTACCATTATTAATCTATGGTCAGAGAGGATAGTGTCTTCTACATTTGTTATTGTAGATGAGCCTTTATTCATAAATACGTTGTCTATTTTTGTTTTGGAGTTGGCCGTTATGCGTGTGTATTGATGTACTTGTTCCTGGAGCCCATATGAAATTAGTAAGTCTTCTAGTATAGTTCTTTCCTTTGAGGTTTCATTGAAGTTAATATTGAAGTCCCCTACCAGTATAGTCTTCTTCGAATTACAGAATATGCTATTTAGTATATCTTCTAATACGGTTGTGAAGGTTAGAAAACATCCGGTAGGAGGTCTATATAATGTAATGATGTTCGTGGTAACGCTGTTTTCTTTCCATATTACTCCACAGAGCTCTATATGTTTTTCCACCGACTTATGACTTATTTTTAGGTCTTCTACTTCCGCGTTATCCATTTCTGGAAACAACCTAGTCCATAATGCCACTCCTCCACCTTTAAAGGTTGGCCTGTTATACTGGCTAATTAGTTCGTATCCCTGTATATTTAGTTGTGAAAGTCTATCATCTGTTGTCCATGTTTCAGCCATACAAAGGAAATATGGTTTATGATTATCCAGGGTAACTTCAATCTGTGGTATTTTACAGTTTATGCTTTGGATATTTAAGAATATAATTATGTTGTTTAAAAGTTTGGCTTGCTTTGTAATCAAAATCGGTCTGGAGACTGAACTGGTGTCGTATTCGGATGGCTTTGTATAATCTCTGTTTTCCGTTTGCGCTAGTATTTGTTTGGTAATTATTTTTGTGTGTTGCACTGCTCTAGATGATGAAAAAACCGATTAATAGTGGTATTTTGTGGCCACAATTCGGGATTTTTTGCTTCCTCTAGCTTATCTAGTGGTACAGTAACTTTGAATGAAGCATATTCATCTGGCCGTTTTGATGCCATTTTCTTACATGATGCCGATGATAAATTTTTACTTTTTAGGTATTCCATCAGTTCGGCTTCCGATGTTTGTGGTTCCAGTCGTGATATATGCAAATAGGCATATCTAGTTACTGCTTTGATTATTTTATTATCCGAGTTAGTGCCCATTATACTCTTATTAGTACGTATTGTTCTCCTTTTATATTTGTTCTGAGTTTGCCAATTCTCCTTGTTTGTTGTGTTTAGAATTGGTTCGGCATTTGATTTATTTTCGATTGATCCATTGTTTTTATCCTGCTCGACGGGAGTTATCTTATCGATGAGCGATACGTTTTTATCGGCAGCGGGTTCGGCGACTTTCTTCGTAGGTATTGCTTTATTTTCAACAATAATATCACTTAGCTGTACAGTTTTAGAATATGCTTTGTCTGCATATTCTAAATGCATAATATGCATTTTGTCTGTCTAGTCTTGTCTGTCTAGTCTTGTCTGTCTAGTCTTGTCTGTCTAGTCTTGTCTGTCTAGTCTTGTCTGTCTAGTCTTGTCTGTCTAGCCTTGTCTGTCTAGTCTTGTCTGTCTAGTCTTGTCTGTCTAGTCTTGTCTGTCTAGTCTTGTCTGTCTAGTCTTGTCTGTCTAGTCTTGTCTGTCTAGTCTTGTCTGTCTAGTCTTGTCTGTCTAGTCTTGTCTGTCTAGTCTTGTTTGTCTAGTCTTGTCTGTCTAGTCTAGTCTGTCTACTCTTGTCTGTCTAGTCTTGTCTGTCTAGTCTTGTCTGTCTAGTCTTGTCTGTCTAGTCTTGTCTGTCTAGTCTTGTCTGTCTCGTCTTGTCTGTCTAGTCTTGTCTGTCTAGTCTTGTCTGTCTAGTCTTGTCTGTCTAGTCTTGTCTGTCTGGTCTTGTCTGTCTAGTCTTGTCTGTCTAGTCTTGTCTGTCTAGTCTTGTCTGTCTAGTCTTGTCTGTCTAGTCTTGTCTGTCTAGTCTTGTCTGTCTAGTCTTGTCTGTCTAGTCTTGTCTGTCTAGTCTTGTCTGTCTAGTCTTGTCTGTCTAGTCTTGTCTGTCTAGTCTTGTCTGTCTAGTCTTGTCTGTCTAGTCTTGTCTGTCTAGTCTTGTCTGTCTAGTCTTGTCTGTCTAGTCTTGTCTGTCTAGTCTTGTCTGTCTAGTCTTGTCTGTCTAGTCTTGTCTGTCTAGTCTTGTCTGTCTAGTCTTATCTGTCTAGTCTTGTCTGTCTAGTCTTGTCTGTCTAGTCTTGTCTGTCTAGTCTTGTCTATCTAGTCTTGTCTGTCTAGTCTTGTCTGTCTAGTCTTGTCTGTCTAGTCTTGCCTGTCTAGTCTTGTCTGTCTAGTCTTGTCTGTCTAGTCTTGTCTGTCTAGTCTTGTCTGTCTAGTCTTGTCTGTCTAGTCTTGTCTGTCTAGTCTTGTCTGTCTAGTCTTGTCTGTCTAGTCTTGTCTGTCTAGTCTTGTCTGTCTAGTCTTGTCTGTCTATATCTTGTCTGTCTAGTCTTGTCTGTCTAGTCTTGTCTGTCTAGTCTTGTCTGTCTAGTCTTGTCTGTCTAGTCTTGTCTGTCTAGTCTTGTCTGTCTAGTCTTGTCTGTCTAGTCTTGTCTGTCTAGTCTTGTCTGTCTAGTCTTGTCTGTCTAGTCTTGTCTGTCTAGTCTTGTCTGTCTAGTCTTGTCTGTCTAGTCTTGTCTGTCTAGTCTTGTCTGTCTAGTCTTGTCTGTCTAGTCTTGTCTGTCTAGTCTTGTCTGTCTAGTCTTGTCTGTCTAGTCTTGTCTGTCTAGTCTTGTCTGTCTAGTCTTGTCTGTCTAGTCTTGTCTGTCTAGTCTTGTCTGTCTAGTCTTGTCTGTCTAGTCTTGTCTGTCTAGTCTTGTCTGTCTAGTCTTGTCTGTCTAGTCTTGTCTGTCTAGTCTTGTCTGTCTAGTCTTGTCTGTCTAGTCTTGTCTGTCTAGTCTTGTCTGTCTAGTCTTGTCTGTCTAGTCTTGTCTGTCTAGTCTTGTCTGTCTAGTCTTGTCTGTCTAGTCTTGTCTGTCTAGTCTTGTCTGTCTAGTCTTGTCTGTCTAGTCTTGTCTGTCTAGTCTTGTCTGTCTAGTCTTGTCTGTCTAGTCTTGTCTGTCTAGTCTTGTCTGTCTAGTCTTGTCTGTCTAGTCTTGTCTGTCTAGTCTTGTCTGTCTAGTCTTGTCTGTCTAGTCTTGTCTGTCTAGTCTTGTCTGTCTAGTCTCGTCTGTCTAGTCTTGTCTGTCTAGTCTTGTCTGTCTAGTCTTGTCTGTCTAGTCTTGTCTGTCTAGTCTTGTCTGTCTAGTCTTGTCTGTCTAGTCTTGTCTGTCTAGTCTTGTCTGTCTAGTCTTGTCTGTCTAGTCTTGTCTGTCTAGTCTTGTCTGTCTAGTCTTGTCTGTCTAGTCTTGTCTGTCTAGTCTTGTCTGTCTAGTCTTGTCTGTCTAGTCTTGTCTGTCTAGTCTTGTCTGTCTAGTCTTGTCTGTCTAGTCTTGTCTGTCTAGTCTTGTCTGTCTAGTCTTGTCTGTCTAGTCTTGTCTGTCTAGTCTTGTCTGTCTAGTCTTGTCTGTCTAGTCTTGTCTGTCTAGTCTTGTCTGTCTAGTCTTGTCTGTCTAGTCTTGTCTGTCTAGTCTTGTCTGTCTAGTCTTGTCTGTCTAGTCTTGTCTGTCTAGTCTTGTCTGTCTAGTCTTGTCTGTCTAGTCTTGTCTGTCTAGTCTTGTCTGTCTAGTCTTGTCTGTCTAGTCTTGTCTGTCTAGTCTTGTCTGTCTAGTCTTGTCTGTCTAGTCTTGTCTGTCTAGTCTTGTCTGTCTAGTCTTGTCTGTAGTCTTGTCTGTCTAGTCTTGTCTGTCTAGTCTTGTCTGTCTAGTCTTGTCTGTCTAGTCTTGTCTGTCTAGTCTTGTCTGTCTAGTCTTGTCTGTCTAGTCTTGTCTGTCTAGTCTTGTCTGTCTAGTCTTGTCTGTCTAGTCTTGTCTGTCTAGTCTTGTCTGTCTAGTCTTGTCTGTCTAGTCTTGTCTGTCTAGTCTTGTCTGTCTAGTCTTGTCTGTCTAGTCTTGTCTGTCTAGTCTTGTCTGTCTAGTCTTGTCTGTCTAGTCTTGTCTGTCTAGTCTTGTCTGTCTAGTCTTGTCTGTCTAGTCTTGTCTGTCTAGTCTTGTCTGTCTAGTCTTGTCTGTCTAGTCTTGTCTGTCTAGTCTTGTCTGTCTAGTCTTGTCTGTCTAGTCTTGTCTGTCTAGTCTTGTCTGTCTAGTCTTGTCTGTCTAGTCTTGTCTGTCTAGTCTTGTCTGTCTAGTCTTGTCTGTCTAGTCTTGTCTGTCTAGTCTTGTCTGTCTAGTCTTGTCTGTCTAGTCTTGTCTGTCTAGTCTTGTCTGTCTAGTCTTGTCTGTCTAGTCTTGTCTGTCTAGTCTTGTCTGTCTAGTCTTGTCTGTCTAGTCTTGTCTGTCTAGTCTTGTCTGTCTAGTCTTGTCTGTCTAGTCTTGTCTGTCTAGTCTTGTCTGTCTAGTCTTGTCTGTCTAGTCTTGTCTGTCTAGTCTTGTCTGTCTAGTCTTGTCTGTCTAGTCTTGTCTGTCTAGTCTTGTCTGTCTAGTCTTGTCTGTCTAGTCTTGTCTGTCTAGTCTTGTCTGTCTAGTCTTGTCTGTCTAGTCTTGTCTGTCTAGTCTTGTCTGTCTAGTCTTGTCTGTCTAGTCTTGTCTGTCTAGTCTTGTCTGTCTAGTCTTGTCTGTCTAGTCTTGTCTGTCTAGTCTTGTCTGTCTAGTCTTGTCTGTCTAGTCTTGTCTGTCTAGTCTTGTCTGTCTAGTCTTGTCTGTCTAGTCTTGTCTGTCTAGTCTTGTCTGTCTAGTCTTGTCTGTCTAGTCTTGTCTGTCTAGTCTTGTCTGTCTAGTCTTGTCTGTCTAGTCTTGTCTGTCTAGTCTTGTCTGTCTAGTCTTGTCTGTCTAGTCTTGTCTGTCTAGTCTTGTCTGTCTAGTCTTGTCTGTCTAGTCTTGTCTGTCTAGTCTTGTCTGTCTAGTCTTGTCTGTCTAGTCTAGTCTAGTTTGTCTGTCTAGTCTTGTCTGTCTAGTCTTGTCTGTCTAGTCTTGTCTGTCTAGTCTTGTCTGTCTAGTCTTGTCTGTCTAGTCTTGTCTGTCTAGTCTTGTCTGTCTAGTCTTGTCTGTCTAGTCTTGTCTGTCTAGTCTTGTCTGTCTAGTCTTGTCTGTCTAGTCTTGTCTGTCTAGTCTTGTCTGTCTAGTCTTGTCTGTCTAGTCCTGTCTGTCTAGTCTTGTCTCTCTAGTCTTGTCTGTCTAGTCTTGTCTGTCTAGTCTTGTCTGTCTAGGCTTGTCTGTCTAGCCTTGTCTGTCTAGTCTTGTCTGTCTAGTCTTGTCTGTCTAGTCTTGTCTGTCTTTGGCTGGAAGAGCACCGTTTCCTGCCCGTTGAAAAGGTGTTTAACGACACCGAACTCCAAACAGTAAGTGTGGCATGCAAGGAAGTCAGCACCCAAACGGAGGCTGAATGTAGTATCGCCAGTGCGCTGAAGCTGGGCATGAATGTACAGGAGTACATGTCCCTGGCCAGGGAGAGGTGGTCCGAGGACGCCTTCACTGTGGTGAAGATGGCTAAGGGCTCTCCTCTGGTCAGGGACGAGGATGTACTCCTGTTGGTTGCAGGAGAGAAAGGGGATAACTGTGGAAAACTGGGCTGGGGGATGCTCGACCAGCTCCCCCAGGCCAAGCGGGTGGCTGAAGGCTTGAATGTAGGCTCCGTGGCCTACATCAAGAGCGAGAATGTTGTATGCATGGGAGACGATGAGTCGTTGGACTCCGAGAGGAAGTACCACTTCATCGCCCGTCTGGATGATAATAAGGTCGAGGGCGCCGAAGAAAAGGCGTTCGAGACCTTATTAAGAATGAAAGGTCTTTGTGAGAAGACTGAGAGAAAGAGGTTCGCTATCGGTGTGGCTGGTAACCTTAATATGTGGCTGGTACGAAAGATGGCTGAATGCGTGTGGCGTGGCACAGGAGTTGAGATAACCCTGTGCTGGATGAATGCGGAGGGCCAAAAGCCCAGAGTGGAAGGGGCCGGAGGCACCAGAAAGGCAGAAACCTTACTGGTGAGGAGGGCAGAGGGTGTATCTTACGCCCATATGGTGAATCTCCTTAAGAAGGAAGTTGATATGGATGACATAAATGTAAGGGCGATGAGGAAAACTCACGCTGGAGACCTCATCGTCAGAGTGAATGATGATGGGGAAAAGAAGCGACTGGCAGAGCGAATGGCCCTAGTGACTGAGGCTGTAAGGGATGTCAGGACGGAGGTGGGGCTCAGAAGTGTCCTTGTTAGGGGCATGGATGAGGCTACCATCACCGATGAGGTGAAAGGAGCCATTCAGAAGGCCGCTGAATGTAAGGAGTGTGTGGTAAAGTCTCTCCGCACAGTGCGCGGAGGGGCCAGTATGGCAGTTGTCACTCTTCCAGTAAGAGCGGCACAAACCATACTGGAGAAAGGCAGAATAAAAGTTGGATGGATCATGTGCCGAGTGACCGAAGACAAGAAGCCGATCAGGTGCTACAGATGCCTTGGCTTTGGGCACCTGGCGGCAGCATGCAAGGGAATAGAGCGAAAGAATGCGTGTTTGCGATGCGATGAAAGTGGGCACAAAGCACACTAGTGCACAGCCAAAGAGGCTAAGTGCTTCGTGTGCGGAGTGAGTGGGCATAGGGCGGACTCCATGGACTGCCCTGCGTACAGGAAACTGTGCAGGGAAGGTATGAAAGGGGCGTCCCAAAGAAACAGAATATGCTAGTATTGCAGACGAACTCAAATAGGAGTGCGGCTGCAATGGAGCTGGTATGGAAGACGGTGCATGATGTGAGAGTGGATGTGGCCATTGTCTCCGAACCAAATCTTCGGACTATTGGTAACGGGGGCTGGCACGTGGACCAGTGTAAGAATGTTGCTATGAGGATTTTCCAATCGGAAAATCCTATGGTTAAGTGTGGATGTGGAAATGGATATGTGTGGGTTGAATGGGAAAACTGGGTCCTGTATGGGTGCTACATCTCGCCTAACATAACGTTAGAGCAGTTTGTAGCTTTTATGGATGAGCTAAGGACCAGTATGAAAAGCTGGTTCAAAGAGATTGTTGTCGGGGGGGATTTCAACGCCAAGTCCGCTTGGTGGGGATCCCCTAGAGAGGATGAGAGAGGGAGAATGATGGAAGAGTGGCTGGCAGAGGAGGACCTAGTGGTTCACAACCGTGGGAATGTGCCAACCTTCGTGCGGGGCGAAAGTATGTCTTTCATAGACATCACTTTTAGCACCTCACGGATTGCAGGCAGAGTGAAAGAGTGGCGTGTCAGAGAGGGAGAGAATCTGAGTGATCACCAGGATATTCTCTTCGACGTACGAGAGGTTGTTTCTGAGGGACCGGTTGCAATTGAAACGAATGGATGGAGAGTGGACAAGAGTCTACTAGAAAGATTGGGAGACGTCATGAAAGAGCTGGCTGAAAGGACAGGCCTCGAAAATGGATTGCGAAGCTCCTGCGAAGCAGTTCTTCACGAGGCCTGTGATGCGGTGTTTCGGAGAAAACGGAGGGGCGTCAGAGGCAGGAAGCCAGTTTACTGGTGGAATGAGCAGGTAGCTGAGAAGCGTAAAACCTGTTTGCGTGAAAGGAGATGCATGGTAAGGAGTAATAGGCGAGCAAATGAGGAAGTGCGTGAGGAGTGCAGAAGGAGGTATAACTTGGCGCGCAGGGAACTTCGCAGAGCCATCGCGAACTCCAAGCAAGAAGCTTGGAGAGTGCTCTGCGAAGAGGTGAATAATAACATCTGGGGTGACGGCTATAAGATCGTCACCAGGAAAATTGCGCAAAGGGTTAATACTCTCCGGGGGGATAGCCTAATGACGGAAGTCAAGAAGCTGTTCCCAGTACATGAGCGAATGAACTGGCTTGAACCTGTGGGATGGAGATCGGCGCCCCTTTTTACTTCGGCCGAACTGCAGTGTGCAGTTGGCCGGATGAGGGAGGGAAAAGCGCCGGGTCCTGATGGTGTTCCACCCGAAGCGTGCAAGGTGTGTGGGCATGTGTGCGAGGACATGTGCTTGAGCATGATGAATGAATTGTTGATGAATGGCAGTTTCCCCAAAGAGTGGAAGAGAGCGAGACTGGTGATGATTGAAAAAGAGCGAAAGGAAGTAGAGGAAGCCAATTACAGGCCAATCTGCCTACTGAATGGGATAGCGAAGATGTTTGAGAGTATGATCGGAGCTAGGATAAATGAGGATCTCGAGAGGGCAGGTGGTCTTTCAGAGGAACAGTATGGGTTCAGAGGCGGCCGCACTACGGTGAACGCAATGATGCGTGTGATAGAGAGAGCAAGGTTAGCAAATACGGGTCCATGGCGTACCCGTAGCTACTGCGTGCTTGTAACCCTAGACGTGAAAAATGCTTTCAATTCGGGCCCATGGGGCGGAATCATGGAGGCTTTGGAACTAAAGGGGGTAGCTCCCTACCTTCGAAAGATGGTGGGAAGCTACTTGAATGATAGGGAGATAGTGACTGTGGAAGGTAAAATCTTCAAAATGAGTGCGGGTGTTCCACAGGGCTCGGTTCTTGGGCCGATACTGTGGAACATATTTTATGATGAGGTTTTGAGATTGAGGCTGCAAGACGGGGTTACAATCGTAGGGTACGCTGATGACTTAGCGGTGGTCGCTGTCGCAAGAACGGAAGAAAGTCTGAAAGCGATAATGAATGAGGCAATTGGTAGGATTGATCAGTGGATGGGGGAGAAAGGGCTTGCTCTGGCTCCCCACAAAACCGAGGCGGTCCTGCTAATTGGGAGAAGAAAGCTGCGTGAATTGACCGTGCGAATGGGGACAGTTGACGTACCGGCTCGGGAATCTGTAAGATACCTTGGGTTAGAGCTCCAGCGAAATCTCAGGGTGTCCGATCAGGTCACCCGGGTGGTGAGCAAGGCTACCGCATGCGTGAAAGCCCTTGGACGGCTGATGCCCAACATAGGTGGGCCGTTGGCCTCCAAGAGTAGGGTTATGAATGCGGTCGTGCACTCCATTCTCCTGTATGGGGTGCCGGCATGGATAAATGCGTTCAGGATTGAATGTTATAGAGCGAGACTGATGAGAGTGCAAAGGTGTATGCTGCTGCGTGTGTGCAGCGCATACAGGACTGTTTCTGGCGACGCCGTGGCGGTCGTTGCTGGAGTTATCCCGTTAGACTTTCTGGCGCATGAAAGGGTGAGAGTCTGGGGAGGTAATGACCCTAGAAATGAAAGGGAAAAAACAATGCGTGTATGGCAAGAGTTATGGCTGGGGTCGGAAAAGGGAGCCTGGACCAGGCAACTGATTCCGACTATCGATGAATGGGTCAACCGTGGGCACGGGGAGGTGAATTATCACCTCACCCAGGCGCTTACGGGGCATGGTTGCTTTGGGTCTTACCTGGTGCGCATCGGGAAACTGGTTGAGGCGCACTGTAGGTATTGTGGAGCGACTGAGGACACTGCGGAGCATACCATCTTCGAGTGTACGAGATGGGTGAGAATGAGGAGCGCCGCAGAATGCAAGGTGGGAGAGAATGTAAACAAGGAGAGTATGGTGAGAATCATGCTCCGCAGTGAGTATGAATGGGGCGTGCTGGCTGGAATGACAGGATATATAATGAGGAGAAAGGAGAAGGATGAAAGGGACGAGCGTAAGGCGGGCGGAGGGATTGGTACGCGCGAGCCGAGCGTGCCATCGCCGGGCCCCCCTTAGTGCGAAGGGGGCGCACAAATTTATTGTAAACTCTGATGTGAGGGGGGGCACGGCGATTAACGGCGCGCCCGGCACAACGAATGAATGCGGATGAATGCTTTGGATATGAAAGGGGGAGGAACGTGATGAAGTTATGCCAAATTTTTGGATTCCATCACGTTTTCTCCGGTTTTGGCTGGGGGGGTCTGAATGGTGGGGGTTTTTTAGTGGGTCGCCCCTTTTGGGGGCAGCCCCACACTACCACTCGGCACGGGTCGGGTGGTGTCTGTTTGCAGATTTTCACCTCCAGCACGTGCAAAAAAAAAAAAAAAAAAAAGTCTTGTCTGTCTAGTCTTGTCTGTCTAGTCTTGTCTGTCTAGTCTTGTCTGTCTAGTCTTGTCTGTCTAGTCTTGTCTGTCTAGTCTTGTCTGTCTAGTCTTGTCTGTCTAGTCTTGTCTGTCTAGTCTTGTCTGTCTAGTCTGTCTGTCTAGTCTTGTCTGTCTAGTCTTGTCTGTCTAGTCTTGTCTGTCTAGTCTTGTCTGTCTAGTCTTGTCTGTCTAGTCTTGTCTGTCTAGTCTTGTCTGTCTAGTCTTGTCTGTCTAGTCTTGTCTGTCTAGTCTTGTCTGTCTAGTCTTGTCTGTCTAGTCTTGTCTGTCTAGTCTTGTCTGTCTAGTCTTGTCTGTCTAGTCTTGTCTGTCTAGTCTTGTCTGTCTAGTCTTGTCTGTCTAGTCTTGTCTGTCTAGTCTTGTCTGTCTAGTCTTGTCTGTCTAGTCTTGTCTGTCTAGTCTTGTCTGTCTAGTCTTGTCTGTCTAGTCTTGTCTGTCTAGTCTTGTCTGTCTAGTCTTGTCTGTCTAGTCTTGTCTGTCTAGTCTTGTCTGTCTAGTCTTGTCTGTCTAGTCTTGTCTGTCTAGTCTTGTCTGTCTAGTCTTGTCTGTCTAGTCTTGTCTGTCTAGTCTTGTCTGTCTAGTCTTGTCTGTCTAGTCTTGTCTGTCTAGTCTTGTCTGTCTAGTCTTGTCTGTCTAGTCTTGTCTGTCTAGTCTTGTCTGTCTAGTCTTGTCTGTCTAGTCTTGTCTGTCTAGTCTTGTCTGTCTAGTCTTGTCTGTCTAGTCTTGTCTGTCTAGTCTTGTCTGTCTAGTCTTGTCTGTCTAGTCTTGTCTGTCTAGTCTTGTCTGTCTAGTCTTGTCTGTCTAGTCTTGTCTGTCTAGTCTTGTCTGTCTAGTCTTGTCTGTCTAGTCTTGTCTGTCTAGTCTTGTCTGTCTAGTCTTGTCTGTCTAGTCTTGTCTGTCTAGTCTTGTCTGTCTAGTCTTGTCTGTCTAGTCTTGTCTGTCTAGTCTTGTCTGTCTAGTCTTGTCTGTCTAGTCTTGTCTGTCTAGTCTTGTCTGTCTAGTCTTGTCTGTCTAGTCTTGTCTCTGTCTAGTCTTGTCTGTCTAGTCTTGTCTGTCTAGTCTTGTCTGTCTAGTCTTGTCTGTCTAGTCTTGTCTGTCTAGTCTTGTCTGTCTAGTCTTGTCTGTCTAGTCTTGTCTGTCTAGTCTTGTCTGTCTAGTCTTGTCTGTCTAGTCTTGTCTGTCTAGTCTTGTCTGTCTAGTCTTGTCTGTCTAGTCTTGTCTGTCTAGTCTTGTCTGTCTAGTCTTGTCTGTCTAGTCTTGTCTGTCTAGTCTTGTCTGTCTAGTCTTGTCTGTCTAGTCTTGTCTGTCTAGTCTTGTCTGCCTAGTCTTGTCTGTCTAGTCTTGTCTGTCTAGTCTTGTCTGTCTAGTCTTGTCTGTCTAGTCTTGTCTGTCTAGTCTTGTCTGACTAGTCTTGTCTGTCTAGTCTTGTCTGTCTAGCCTTGTCTGTCTAGTCTTGTCTGTCTAGTCTTGTCTGTCTAGTCTTGTCTGTCTAGTCTTGTCTGTCTAGTCTTGTCTGTCTATTCTTGTCTGTCTAGTCTTGTCTGCCTAGTCTTGTCTGTCTAGTCTTGTCTGTCTAGTCTTGTCTGTCTAGTCTTGTCTGTCTAGTCTTGTCTGTCTAGTCTTGTCTGTCTAGTCTTGTCTGTCTAGTCTTGTCTGTCTAGTCTTGTCTGTCTAGTCTTGTCTGTCTAGTCTTGTCTGTCTAGTCTTGTCTGTCTAGTCTTGTCTGTCTAGTCTTGTCTGTCTAGTCTTGTCTGTCTAGTCTTGTCTGTCTAGTCTTGTCTGTCTAGTCTTGTCTGTCTAGTCTTGTCTGTCTAGTCTTGTCTGTCTAGTCTTGTCTGTCTAGTCTTGTCTGTCTAGTCTTGTCTGTCTAGTCTTGTCTGTCTAGTCTTGTCTGTCTAGTCTTGTCTGTCTAGTCTGTCTAGTCTTGTCTGTCTAGTCTTGTCTGTCTAGTCTTGTCTGTCTAGTCTTGTCTGTCTAGTCTTGTCTGTCTAGTCTTGTCTGTCTAGTCTTGTCTGTCTAGTCTTGTCTGTCTAGTCTTGTCTGTCTAGTCTTGTCTGTCTAGTCTTGTCTGTCTAGTCTTGTCTGTCTAGTCTTGTCTGTCTAGTCTTGTCTGTCTAGTCTTGTCTGTCTAGTCTTGTCTGTCTAGTCTTGTCTGTCTAGTCTTGTCTGTCT
>CALYMW010000508.1:0-32883 GCA_944588485.1 Phosphuga atrata
TAGACAGACAAGACTAGACAGACAAGACTAGACAGACAAGACTAGACAGACAAGACTAGACAGACAAGACTAGACAGACAAGACTAGACAGACAAGACTAGACAGACAAGACTAGACAGACAAGACTAGACAGACAAGACTAGACAGACAAGACTAGACAGACAAGACTAGACAGACAAGACTAGACAGACAAGACTAGACAGACAAGACTAGACAGACAAGACTAGACAGACAAGACTAGACAGACAAGACTAGACAGACAAGACTAGACAGACAAGACTAGACAGACAAGACTAGACAGACAAGACTAGACAGACAAGACTAGACAGACAAGACTAGACAGACAAGACTAGACAGACAAGACTAGACAGACAAGACTAGACAGACAAGACTAGACAGACAAGACTAGACAGACAAGACTAGACAGACAAGACTAGACAGACAAGACTAGACAGACAAGACTAGACAGACAAGACTAGACAGACAAGACTAGACAGACAAGACTAGACAGACAAGACTAGACAGACAAGACTAGACAGACAAGACTAGACAGACAAGACTAGACAGACAAGACTAGACAGACAAGACTAGACAGACAAGACTAGACAGACAAGACTAGACAGACAAGACTAGACAGACAAGACTAGACAGACAAGACTAGACAGACAAGACTAGACAGACAAGACTAGACAGACAAGACTAGACAGACAAGACTAGACAGACAAGACTAGACAGACAAGACTAGACAGACAAGACTAGACAGACAAGACTAGACAGACAAGACTAGACAGACAAGACTAGACAGACAAGACTAGACAGACAAGACTAGACAGACAAGACTAGACAGACAAGACTAGACAGACAAGACTAGACAGACAAGACTAGACAGACAAGACTAGACAGACAAGACTAGACAGACAAGACTAGACAGACAAGACTAGACAGACAAGACTAGACAGACAAGACTAGACAGACAAGACTAGACAGACAAGACTAGACAGACAAGACTAGACAGACAAGACTAGACAGACAAGACTAGACAGACAAGACTAGACAGACAAGACTAGACAGACAAGACTAGACAGACAAGACTAGACAGACAAGACTAGACAGACAAGACTAGACAGACAAGACTAGACAGACAAGACTAGACAGACAAGACTAGACAGACAAGACTAGACAGACAAGACTAGACAGACAAGACTAGACAGACAAGACTAGACAGACAAGACTAGACAGACAAGACTAGACAGACAAGACTAGACAGACAAGACTAGACAGACAAGACTAGACAGACAAGACTAGACAGACAAGACTAGACAGACAAGACTAGACAGACAAGACTAGACAGACAAGACTAGACAGACAAGACTAGACAGACAAGACTAGACAGACAAGACTAGACAGACAAGACTAGACAGACAAGACTAGACAGACAAGACTAGACAGACAAGACTAGACAGACAAGACTAGACAGACAAGACTAGACAGACAAGACTAGACAGACAAGACTAGACAGACAAGACTAGACAGACAAGACTAGAAGACAAGACTAGACAGACAAGACTAGACAGACAAGACTAGACAGACAAGACTAGACAGACAAGACTAGACAGACAAGACTAGACAGACAAGACTAGACAGACAAGACTAGACAGACAAGACTAGACAGACAAGACTAGACAGACAAGACTAGACAGACAAGACTAGACAGACAAGACTAGACAGACAAGACTAGACAGACAAGACTAGACAGACAAGACTAGACAGACAAGACTAGACAGACAAGACTAGACAGACAAGACTAGACAGACAAGACTAGACAGACAAGACTAGACAGACAAGACTAGACAGACAAGACTAGACAGACAAGACTAGACAGACAAGACTAGACAGACAAGACTAGACAGACAAGACTAGACAGACAAGACTAGACAGACAAGACTAGACAGACAAGACTAGACAGACAAGACTAGACAGACAAGACTAGACAGACAAGACTAGACAGACAAGACTAGACAGACAAGACTAGACAGACAAGACTAGACAGACAAGACTAGACAGACAAGACTAGACAGACAAGACTAGACAGACAAGACTAGACAGACAAGACTAGACAGACAAGACTAGACAGACAAGACTAGACAGACAAGACTAGACAGACAAGACTAGACAGACAAGACTAGACAGACAAGACTAGACAGACAAGACTAGACAGACAAGACTAGACAGACAAGACTAGACAGACAAGACTAGACAGACAAGACTAGACAGACAAGACTAGACAGACAAGACTAGACAGACAAGACTAGACAGACAAGACTAGACAGACAAGACTAGACAGACAAGACTAGACAGACAAGACTAGACAGACAAGACTAGACAGACAAGACTAGACAGACAAGACTAGACAGACAAGACTAGACAGACAAGACTAGACAGACAAGACTAGACAGACAAGACTAGACAGACAAGACTAGACAGACAAGACTAGACAGACAAGACTAGACAGACAAGACTAGACAGACAAGACTAGACAGACAAGACTAGACAGACAAGACTAGACAGACAAGACTAGACAGACAAGACTAGACAGACAAGACTAGACAGACAAGACTAGACAGACAAGACTAGACAGACAAGACTAGACAGACAAGACTAGACAGACAAGACTAGACAGACAAGACTAGACAGACAAGACTAGACAGACAAGACTAGACAGACAAGACTAGACAGACAAGACTAGACAGACAAGACTAGACAGACAAGACTAGACAGACAAGACTAGACAGACAAGACTAGACAGACAAGACTAGACAGACAAGACTAGACAGACAAGACTAGACAGACAAGACTAGACAGACAAGACTAGACAGACAAGACTAGACAGACAAGACTAGACAGACAAGACTAGACAGACAAGACTAGACAGACAAGACTAGACAGACAAGACTAGAGAAGACTAGACAAGACTAGACAGACAAGACTAGACAGACAAGACTAGACAGACAAGACTAGACAGACAAGACTAGACAGACAAGACTAGACAGACAAGACTAGACAGACAAGACTAGACAGACAAGACTAGACAGACAAGTAGACAGACAAGACTAGACAGACAAGACTAGACAGACAAGACTAGACAGACAAGACTAGACAGACAAGACTAGACAGACAAGACTAGACAGACAAGACTAGACAGACAAGACTAGACAGACAAGACTAGACAGACAAGACTAGACAGACAAGACTAGACAGACAAGACTAGACAGACAAGACTAGACAGACAAGACTAGACAGACAAGACTAGACAGACAAGACTAGACAGACAAGACTAGACAGACAAGACTAGACAGACAAGACTAAGACAGACAAGACTAGACAGACAAGACTAGACAGACAAGACTAGACAGACAAGACTAGACAGACAAGACTAGACAGACAAGACTAGACAGACAAGACTAGACAGACAAGACTAGACAGACAAGACTAGACAGACAAGACTAGACAGACAAGACTAGACAGACAAGACTAGACAGACAAGACTAGACAGACAAGACTAGACAGACAAGACTAGACAGACAAGACTAGACAGACAAGACTAGCAGACAAGACTAGACAGACAAGACTAGACAGACAAGACTAGACAGACAAGACTAGACAGACAAGACTAGACAGACAAGACTAGACAGACAAGACTAGACAGACAAGACTAGACAGACAAAACTAGACAGAACAAGACTAGACAGACAAGACTAGACAGACAAGACTAGACAGACAAGACTAGACAGACAAGACTAGACAGACAAGACTAGACAGACAAGACTAGGACAGACAAGACTAGACAGACAAGACTAGACAGACAAGACTAGGCAGACAAGACTAGGCAGACAAGACTAGGCAGACAAGACTAGGCAGACAAGACTAGACAGACAAGACTAGACAGACAAGACTAGACAGACAAGACTAGACAGACAAGACTAGACAGACAAGACTAGACAGACAAGACTAGACAGACAAGACTAGACAGACAAGACTAGACAGACAAGACTAGACAGACAAGACTAGACAGACAAGACTAGACAGACAAGACTAGACAGACAAGACTAGACAGACAAGACTAGACAGACAAGACTAGACAGACAAGACTAGACAGACAAGACTAGACAGACAAGACTAGACAGACAAGACTAGACAGACAAGACTAGACAGACAAGACTAGACAGACAAGACTAGACAGACAAGACTAGACAGACAAGACTAGACAGACAAGACTAGACAGACAAGACTAGACAGACAAGACTAGACAGACAAGACTAGACAGACAAGACTAGACAGACAAGACTAGACAGACAAGACTAGACAGACAAGACTAGACAGACAAGACTAGACAGACAAGACTAGACAGACAAGACTAGACAGACAAGACTAGACAGACAAGACTAGACAGACAAGACTAGACAGACAAGACTAGACAGACAAGACTAGACAGACAAGACTAGACAGACAAGACTAGACAGACTAGACTAGACAGACAAGACTAGACAGACAAGACTAGACAGACAAGACTAGACAGACAAGACTAGACAGACAAGACTAGACAGACAAGACTAGACAGACAAGACTAGACAGACAAGACTAGACAGACAAGACTAGACAGACAAGACTAGACAGACAAGGCTAGACAGACAAGACTAGACAGACAAGACTAGACAGATAATACTAGACGGACAAAAAAGCCGCATGGAAATCAAACACGCGCTAAACGGTCAGAAACATTGACCTTTAAACCAGCGAAAAGGTTGTCATACGCAAACATGCTACGTAAGTACATAGACCCAGCCCAAGTACACCCAGCGCAAGTAAAAACACCCCCAAAAAGGAAAGAAGTCGTACCGATACAAAACGTTTTGGAAAACCAAACTGAGACATTAGCGGAAGATCAAAACTGGCAAATAGTGGAGAGAGAAAACAGAGAAAATCGTGACAAGACTATCACAAAAATACCACAGCGAAGCCAAATCCGCACTATACAGACGGAGGCATTAGCAATTAAACCAGCGGAAGGTGTCTCATACGAATACATACTACGAAGGATTAAAAAAAACATATATCCAGAAAAATGCGGAGTTGAAATATTAGGGATAAGACGGACATAAAACAACGAACTAATGGTAAAAATTTAAAAAGGGAATGTTGGAACCTTGAGAACTGAGGTAGTCAAACTCTTTGGGAAGCTGGCAGCTGTGCGGACCATGACACGGTACTGCATAATTGAGATCCGGGATCTAGATGAGATTACGGAGGAAGCGGTTGTGACTGCCACCATATTAGCGGTAGTAGAAGAAACCTTCTCAGATTTAGTGAAAGTGCGATCACTCAGAAAAGGTTTCAGAGGCACTCAAACAGCAGTAGTGACAACATCGAAGGAAATTGCAGAAAGACTGCTGAAGACTGGAAAGACTCAAAGTAGGATGGATTTTATGCAGAGTTAGCCAGAAGCCAGACGTTATTCGATGCTTCCGCTGCCAAGGATTTGGTCACGTAGCACTACACTGCAAAGGGACAGACAGATCCAAATCGTGCCGTCTTTGTGGAAAGCAAGACCACTTTGCGAAAGATTGCACAGAGGAAACCTTCTACGCAGTCGGTAATGAGAGACGCGAAACACACCCTTGGCAGTATAAGATGTCAGTCATTCCAGGAGGCATTAAAGAAAACGAAGTAATGACGAAGTTTCTTCAGATAAACTTAGGAAGAGGCCGCGAAGTACAGGATCTCATGCTACAGACTGCTGCGGAAAAATGTACGGATGTGCTAATAATCAGCGAGCAGTATAGATGTCTGGATACAGACTCATGGTTCCAGGATGAGACAGGTAGAGCTGCCATCGCCGTGCTGAATCAGAACCTACGAATCAGGGAAGTTAGTAAGCGGATATCCAACTTTGTATGGATCGATATCAAAGGTTTAAGAGTATATAGCTGCTATATCTCACCAAATATTGACCACGAAGATTTCCTAAGGCAGATGGATGAGCTGGAGGAGAATCTGAGATCGGCGAACAGTGAAGTTCTTGTGGCAGGTGATTTTAGTTGCAAATCACCAGAATGGGGCTCAAGAATAATGGATAGAAGAGGCGAAGTTCTGTCTGAAATGATAGCGAGGCTGGACCTAGTGATCCTTAACGAGGGAAACTCTTTTACATTCCGAAGAGGAAATACCGGATCGGTTATTGACGTTACAATAACATCGGAAGGCATCGCGCCTAGGATGGAGAGGTGGAGAGTACTAGAGGACGCCACCCTTAGCGACCACCAATATCTGGAATTCAGCCTGAAAACGAACCCAGAGAGTCAACAGAGAAACACTACCATCGAACATGGAAACAGAAACGGATGGCTGGTGAAGAAACTCGATAGCACTAAGCTAATAGCTATACTGGAAGTAGCCAAGATGCATGGAGAGTTGCAAAGACTCTCAGAGATAGGTGACGTCGATGGACTTGTAGAATATGCGATTGAAACCATTACAACAGCGTGCGATGCTTCGATGCCAAAGCGCAAATTTGCCTTAAATGGAAAAAAGTCAGTTTACTAGTGGAACGCTGAAATCAATAATCTAAGGAAGAAGTACGTTACGGCACGCAGGTCTGCCCAACGCCACAGAAGACGGCGGCAAAGCACAACAGGCATAATGGACAAGAAGTGGACCTAGAAGCGAATTTCAAAAAAGCGAGAAAGGAATTGCGCATGGCCATCAAAAAAAACAAGCAGAAATGCTGGCTCGAACTTTGCCAATCCATAAATGAAGACCCATGAGGCCTCCCATATCGAATTGCTACGAAAAAACTAATGGGTAGACAACTGATACCTGGGACATCGTGCCCACAACGGATGAGAGAAATAGTTACTACACTATTTCCAGTTCACGAACAAAGACCGGCAGAAAAATGGCAAACCACTGAAATTCTCGTGACACCCTTCAGTGTAGAGGAAATCTTTCAGGCTAGGAAACGATTACTGTCAGGGCAAGCACCTGGTCCAGACAATACCCCAAATGAGATCATCACAGAACTGGTGGAAATGTGGCCAGAGTTGTTGTTGGAAACTTACAATGCGTGTCTTCGAAAGGGAATTTTCGCTACGCAATGGAAAAGACAAAAACTCGTCTTACTGAGAAAAGGGGACAAACCATTGGAAGAACCATCGTCATACCGACCGATATACCTCCTGGACTACATAGGGACACTTTTTGAAAGACTATCACTTAGGAAACTTTGGAGACATATATCGAAAACAACGGAGGACTGTCCCAATGGCAGTATGGTTTTCGGAAAGGTCGATCAGCCGTGGACGCTATTGCTGAAGTAATTTAAGCAGCATAAAAGGTCAAAAATGGAACACGGCAATCGAAAGGTTATTGTGCATTAGTGACCCTTGACGTTAAAAACGCCTTTAATTCAGCCAGGTGGGATGTAATCATGAAGGCATTAGCATCAAGACAGACACCAGAATACTTGAGAAAGATGATAAGCAGCAACTTGAGCGACCGACGGTTGATATACCACAAGGACGAAAGTGAAGTTGAGTATGAGGTACCGGCGGGTGTCCCACAAGGATCGGTCTTGGCAACATTCTTTTGGAACATTATGTACGATGGCTTGCTAAACCTAGACTTGCCTAGAACAGCGCAAATAGTTGGGTTCGCAGATGACGCCGCAGTGGTAGTGACTTCATAGGAAATAAGTACACTAGAACTCGCAACGAAACCCTTCGGCGGGCAAATAATTGGTTAAAAGAGCAGGGTCTAACAATGGCAGTTCATAAAACAGAAGCGATACTTATCACGGATAAGAGACTATTCACCCCACCGAAACTCGTTCTGAAAGGGCAAAATATCCCTTTATCGAAATCATTGAGGTACCTTGGCGTCCAACTCGATAGCGGTCTGAGATACACAGACCATATAGCCAAAACATCGAAAAAGGCAGCGTCTACAGTGACAGCTCTGGTAAGGTTGATGCCGAACATTGGAGGACCGAGGGAATTGAAACGGAAACTTCTCAATAATGTGGTACACTCAAAAATTCTTTACGCGGCGGAAATATGGGCGGGCGTAACGAAAAAGGTTGGAGCGAGAAAACAAATTACAGGAGTACAGAGAAAAAGTGCTCTAAGAGTAATTTCTGCCTACAGAACGGTTTCGGAGGCCGCGGCGCTGGCACTTGCAAGCACGCCCCCAATAGACTTACTGATTCGCGAGAAACATGAAGTCTACGCAGACCTGCAACAACACAGGGCGAAAAAGGAAGTAAAACATGAAAGAGCAGCCGCTAAGGAGAGAGCACGTAAGAGTCTCATGGACCGATGGCAGACAAGATGGGATAACTACACTAGTGGAACGTGGACACACAGACTTATCCCTAACGTAACAGCATGGTATGAAAGATCACACGGACATATGAATTACCATCTTACACAGGCGCTCACTGGTCATGGGTGCTTCAACTCATACCTCAAACAGTTTAAAAAAAGAGACCCTGCGGAGTGTTTTTATTGCGGTCATATCCCAGACAACGCATAACACACTATCTTCATGTGTACAGAATCAGAGAACGAAAGAAATCGACTCACGGAGACACTAGGCGGTACAAAACTAGAGGAACAGAACATGGAAAGTTATGTTAGAAAGTGAGCATAATTGGTATGCAGTACAAGCTTACATAACCGAAATCATGTTGGGAAAAGAACAAATGTAGAGAGAATGGAAGGCGATTATAATATCACACGAGACACAAAGAATCTAACATGGACGACTAGATATGTAACGAAAAGACCGAAAAATGTCACACGACTACATAACTAATACGACAGAAGACGAAAGACGAAATCTAAACGAGTAAAGGACAATAAAAATAACGATAAGGAAACAATTGGTACGAACACCACCACCCACCTGAAGTAATGCTCACGCAGTTCCGGGTGGAGTGTAGTGCAGAGACAGAGGAAGGGTTTTAGTGGGTATGCTGGTCACGAATAACTCGATCAGAGAGCCCCACACTACACGGGTTTGAATATCCGGTGTGCAACAATGCATTCCCCCTTCTCTCCAAAAAAAAAGACAAGACTAGACAGATAAGACCAGACTAGATAGACAAGACTAGACAGAAAGACAAGAGTGACAAGGCTAGAGATACAAGATTAGACAGACCAGACTAGACAGACAAGACTAGACAAGCAAATCTTCCGTCTTCCACGTCTAGAAATTAGGGGTTCAGGTACGGTCAAGTCTCTTATTTCTTTCTACTTGGAGCCGTTTCCTCTCGTCCTGCTCTTTCAAGGTCATGATGTTTGTAACCATATTGGTTGTTATTGTCCAGATGTTCTGCGACCTGATCATATGGTCTAGTTTGAGTTGAGTTTTCTTTTCCTACGTTTCTCTTTCTGGTATCCATCGATGACATTCGAAGATGTTGTGTCGAACGCTATCTTCAAGGCCACCGTATTCACATAGATCGATTGCCCTACACATGTTATGCAGGTAGTCCCTAAAACAACCATGACCACTTAGTACTTAGCTAGAACGCTTAGTAAGGTGAGAATTCGTTTCACCATTCTTTCGGGACATCCATCGCTCGACGTCAGGTATAAAGATCCTGGTCCAGTGTCCCCTGTTCGATAGCTGCTATTTTTTTTGTTATGTCTTATACTTATCGCAAACCTGGCGGCTTTATTTTTATCGCTCTTTGTGCAGTCGTCGCTTGTCTTCATTAGGAGCAGTTCCTCTCTTTACCGCACCATACACTCTATTGGTCCTATGTCTGCGATTACAAGTGCGGCCTCCAGTGAGACCGTTCGGTATGCACTGGCCACTCCCAGTGCCATTTTGCGTTGACTTAACGATAACTTATGCCTGACCAATTTCTTCTCCATGGCAATTGCACATACAAGAGCTGCATAAAGCATGGCCGATTGTAGCACCGAGCATAGGAGCCTTCGCTTGCTGTTTTTCGGGCCACCTACGTTGGGCATAAGTTTGTCTAATGCTGCAACAGTTTTGAGCGCTTTGTCTGCGATTGTGATGACGTGGTTTTTAAATGATCGTTACACCCAGGTATTTAATAGATTCTTTCGGGACTATATTTTGGCATAATATAATTGCACAGACAAGTAATCCCATGAACTAGCTGTAGCGGGTAAATGTAATTCTAACAGGATCAGCCTGGAACCGCTCTTGGCATTACTTCGGGGTGTTTGTTTCGGGGTATTTTTCTCAACTCATTTCTGTAACTTCTTCAATCTGAATTCAGGTAAAAATTATTCTACTTTAACACCCTTCTCTAAATTGGTTTCCCTCTTTCGTGCCTTTATTTTTCTTTCAGTATATCCCTATCATCGTTGTTAATGTGTTCCAGTCTGCTGCTGTTCTAAGGAGTAAGTCTGCCACGTTTGTTGTTGAAACTATTGTGCGGTAGTCCATTTTACGCAATGAAAGATGGTATGTTTGGCGGAGTCGATCTCCAAATAGAACGAGCAGACGGGGTTATCTTTCTTTTTGATTATGAAAAGGAATTATCTAAATCCCCATGTCCACTAAAGGCATGGCTGACATAGTAGTTAACCTCTCCCCGCTTTCTTTCCTTCCACCGTCTCACGTCCTTAATAAAAGTTTTCGTCCATCCGTCGTATCCTTCTTATCTCTGCGGTCACTCATCTATGAATTTGTTTTTTTACAACTCTTTCCGTCTCAATATATGCTTACCAACTCCGGAACCCGCAGCTCGATAGGCAGAAGTGAGACTAAAGCTGATGCTGCAGCAGTGGATACGGTTATGTATGCCGATATCAGTCTAAAAGCCATTTGTCTGTTAGGGGCTTCTTGTTGCTTCGCGTTTCCTTTCGCGCGGTCCCCATAGGCTTGGGGTGATTCTAGTGAGAGCTATTAACGATGTATAGACTTTCTCGCACTTGATCTTGATGTGAGTGCTCATACGAGTATTTTTATCCAAGTATACACCCAAATATTTGATAGTCAGCTTACTTGTAATCATAGTATCACCATTTTTTTCCAACAGGCTTTTAAGTTTGCTTCTGCCTGTAAGAATTACCATTTAGATCTTAGCAGGTCCCATTTGAATACCCATAACTGTCAGCTGTTGCTGTATTATTTCTACAGCATTTTGAACGGCTTCTGTAAGTTTTGATGTATTCCTGCCGCGGCCAATAACTGCCAGGTCGTAGGCATACGCCACTGAGGTCACGTTTTTCCCCTAGGCCCAGCTGTAGGATTGTGTTGTAAAATAAGTTCCATTGTGTTGGCTATATTAGCCCTGTGGGACACCGCATACTGTTTCAATGTTTGATCCGTGGTTGGTAATAATCTATCGGTGGGTTAAGGTACGACTGGATCATTTTTACCGTGTATGGGCTTATGTCCGCTGTAATTAACGCATCTATTATTTTTTCTACGTCTACGGTAATTATTAAAACAGACAAGACTAGAGAGACAAGACTGGACAGACAAGACTAGGCAAACAAAACTAGACAGACATGACTAGATATACATGACTAGACAGACATGACTAGACAGACTAGACTAGACAGACGAGACTAGACAGACAAGACTAGATAAACAAAACTAGACAGAGAAGATTAGACGGACAATACTTTTTTATACGGACAATACTAGACGGTTAAGACTTAACAAAAAAGACTAGGTAATCAAAGCTAGACAGACAAGACTAGATAGACAAAACCAGGCGGACAAGACTTGGCATAAAAAACTAGACAGGCAAGACTAGAAAGTCGAGATAAGACAGATATAGACTAATAGATAAGACTAGACGGACAAGACTAGTCCGACAAAACTAGGGAGAGATAACTAGTCAGGCAAGACTAGACAGACATAGCCAGACAGATAAGAGTAAATAGACAAAATCTTACTTAACGGTTGCTTTTATGTGTAACTTTTATTGGTCTATTTTTTTTCTGACTTAACTTTGCCGTTTATTAGTTCCTATGTTAGTTTTAAATTTGATATAGTGTCGTGAAATATGTTAATTTCAGATGCGGTTTAACGAGCCCTGAAACGAGGCCATAAACCTATCTGAGTACTAAACATGGAATAATACTTAAAGTTATTTGTGATAGTGAGTAGTAATTATAATATTCAGCAGAATGGTGTGTTAAAATTTATGATCTTTCACGTAATGATTTGCGTGTTATTTGTTGTACAATACTGTAATTCGCTCATAAATCTGGAGAAATTTAAAAAAAAATGCCAAAAGTCAAGGTTTATTAAAAAATAATTATCACATATTTGAATATAGGGTGAAACTAAACTAATTTCAGATACAATCATACAAACTCATTACATCGAAACACAGCTTGTATACATTCAACCTTTCCGAATCTCTAAAATATTTGGAAGTCTTTCTAAGTTTATGAAACAAATCTCATGTTGAAAGACAACAGATATTTGTGTTATTCACTAGGACTCAGTTCACTTCCGTGACACTAAAACAAGACACTAGGTAAATAACTTTGTTTTTTAAGATCAGATCTTTCTCTTTAACCAATAGTAAATAGCCATCTGCGTCAGATATTTGCTTTTCACACTATGTTATTTCTGGTTCAACATTTCCATATTTTTATATTTTAGATTTTATCATTTATAATTTTTATTCATATAAACAATTTTAGATTTGTAAGGATATTTGCGATTAAAAAGACTAAAAAGAGGCAGTTTTGGAAATTTAAAATTGGTAAGGAAAATTTCCTCCAACTTTATAATAACAATTACGAGCTAATCTCAATTTCACAAAAAATCGGATTTACGAGGTTCTCCAGATTCATCCAACCGCATACACGTAAAAAATTGATTCGTTTATCTTGCTTTTATTCTGAAATTTTTTATTGTATTGAATAAAACACGCAATCTTTGTAGATAAGAAACATAAATTGGCTACGCATAAAGATAAATCAACCATTCGACAACGTAACTTCTTTTTACTATTCGACTCCCAAATTTGTCTTGACTAAATTTCTGGTTGGCCGCATTTTACTATCGGAGATGCTTGGTGTGAAAACAAATCGTCATGCAGATTTACCCTGACATGCAGATTTTTCCTTTTTCCTTCGTTCAAGAGTACCTTCTCTTATAATTCTAGTCTGTATGTGGTCTAGAAGACTAAAAGCACCCTTACTCTTTCAAATAAATTAGAAAACGCAAAGAAACCAAATGGGATAAAACAGTAAAATGTCAATATTCAATTTTAGCTTTTAGTTATCTAACAAAACTACCTTTGTCAGTCTTGTCTGTCTCGTTTTGTCTGTCTGGTCTTGTCTGTCTAGACTTGTCTGTCTAGTCGTGTCTGTCTAGCCTTTTGTGTCTAGTCTTGTCTGTCTAGTCTTGTCTGTCTAGTTTTGTCTGTCTAGTCTTGTCTGTCTAGTCTTGTCTGTCTAGTCTTGTCTGCCAAGTCTTGTCTGTCTAGTCTTCTCTGTCTAGTCTTGTCTGTCTAGTCTTGTCTGTCTAGTCTTGTCTGTCTAGTTTTGTCTGTCTAGTCTTGTCTGTCTAGTCTTGTCTGCCTAGTCTTGTCTGTCTAGTCTTGTCTATCTAGTCTTGTCTGTCTAGTCTTGTCTGTCTAGTCTTGTCTGTCTAGTCTTGTCTGTCTAGTCTTGTCTGTCTAGTCTTGTCTGTCTAGTCTTGTCTGTCTAGTCTTGTCTGTCTAGTCTTGTCTGTCTAGTCTTGTCTGTCTAGTCTTGTCTGTCTAGTCTTGTCTGTCTAGTCTTGTCTGTCTAGTCTTGTCTGTCTAGTCTTGTCTGTCTAGTCCTGTCTGTCTAGTCTTGTCTGTCTAGTCTTGTCTGTCTAGTCTTGTCTGTCTAGTCTTCTCTGTCTAGTCTTGTCTGTCTAGTCTTGCCTGTCTAGTCAAATCAAATCAAATCAAATCAAAATTTTATTCACCCATAAAATAAAAATAACAAAAATTCTGGGAAATGTCAAAAGAAAAAAAAAGTTTCAGTATCTCACTCCTTCAGTGAGTATAGAGCTTGTTCGATTAAATGTTCTATTAATTGTTTTTTGAAGCACTGGTATTTACATTCTTCTTTAATAATTTTCGGTAGCCTATTGAATATCTCTATCCCTAATTGGTACGGCCCCTTGCAGATCGAGAGATTTACTCTTCCAGGGTATAGATTTGAATGCCCCCTTGTGAAATAATTGTGTTGGTCTCTGGCGAGTTTTAGGAGATGTTTTTGCCTATGTATGAAACATGCCATTTCTAGTATATAGAGTGATGGTAATGTTAAAATTTTTAATGTTTGGAAGTGGGATTTGCAGGACTCTCTAACATCAATTCCCTTAATAGCTCTTATTACTCGTTTCTGGGCAATACATAGTTGTTTAGCGTATGTTGATGAGCCCCATACTAAGATTCCATACTTTGATATTGATTGGACTTCTGCATAATATATTGTTAAAATAGCTGACAAGTTAACAATTTTTCGTATTGATCTTATTAAATAAGCTTTCTTGTTAATTTTTTTGATGGTGTAATCTATGTGATTTGTCCACCCCAATGTATCTTCTACGTATATTCCTAAAAATTTAACTTTGTTGGCTTGCTTTAATTCAATATTTTCCATTGTTAATGATATTGCCCTACAAGACCTTCTCTGTGGTCTAAAGATCATATAATTTGTTTTCGAGCCATTCAAGAACAAGTTATTCGCTGCAAACCATTTATTTATGGATTCTAGCAGTATATTTGCGCGTACTTCATTATCTACCTGATCACCGTGAGAGATAATGAAGCTGGAATCATCTGCGTATAGAGTGCAGTGATATTCCGCTATATACTTGGTTATATCCGCTAAGTATAGTGAAAAAAGTAACGGAGAAAGTACACTGCCTTGTGGTAGTCAAATGCGAGTGCTCAGGGGTGGAGATTGTGCACTTTTGCTATCCTTTGATATCTTGACTATCTGTGTTCTGTCCTTGAGGTATGATTGTATCCAGTTACCTGCCTTCCCTCTAATACCATGGATGTTAAGTTTCCTAATCAATTGACTATGTGAAACACAGTCAAATGCTTTGGTGAGATCGCAGAAAATGCCTATGGGACATTTCCCACAATCAACTTCTTCCAGTATTTTGTTATACAGGTGCACCATGGCAGTTTCCGTAGATTTATTTTTTTGGAATCCATGCTGCTGTTCAGGAATTAGCTTGTATTTGTTTACAAATGGTGTTAGCCTATTCAACATACTATATTCAAATATCTTCGATAATACAGATAGCAGTGATATTGGTCTATAGTTTTTGATGTCCGTTTTATCGCCAGATTTGTATATAGGAATTATTAATGATGTTTTCAGTACCGTAGGAACCTCTTCCGTAGAGAATGAGTGGTTTATTATATGTGTTATTGGTGATAACAGTTCGTATCTAAATTCTTTGATAATTTTGCAAGGTAATCCATCGGTGCCTGAGGTTTGTTTAGTTTTTAATTTTCCTATAATCTCTTCCATTTCACTTTCGCAGTAATCCGGCACATAAATAGTGTGCGGATTGTGAGGAATGTGTTGGTATGTGGCATCTGTTCCTGTCATCTGCAGAGTAACCAATTCTGCTGCATTTTTAAAATAATGATTAAAGGTAGTGGCTATGCTGTGTGGATCTTCAATCAATGTATCATCAATTTTAAGTGAAATTCCTTTTTCGTCTTTTAAGTTATTTTTGTTTGACAGTTCATTCAAAATCGACCATAGGGTTTTTTGTTTGTTGGATGTTTTTTCTAGGATTCTCTTGTAAAACCTTTGTTTCGTACGGAATACTAGTTTAAAATGTAATTTCTTCCTAATTAGGTAAAATTTTCGTAGTGTAGGAAATTTCTTCTGTAAGTTATATAAATCTTTTACTTTAGAACTAGAGATCCTGACTAGGTTATTTACCCATGACTTACAGATTTTTTTTTTTTTATCCTAACAAGAGGAAAACAGGTTGCGAAATGGTATTTTAAAGTATTGATGAAAGTGACTGTTTTTTCGTTACTGTTTTGTTTAGTGTACATATCGATCCATGTTTCTTTCATAAGTCTTGTCTGTCTAGTCTTGTCTGTCTAGTCTTGTCTGTCTAGTCTTGTCTGTCTAGTCTTGTCTGTCTAGTCTTGTCTGTCTAGTCTTGTCTGTCTAGTCTTGTCTGTCTAGTCTTGTCTGTCTAGTCTTGTCTGTCTAGTCTTGTCTGTCTAGTCTTGTCTGTCTAGTCTTGTCTGTCTAGTCTTCTCTGTCTAGTCTTGTCTGTCTAGTCTTGTCTGTCTAGTCTTGTCTGTCTAGTCTTGTCTGTCTAGTCTTGTCTGTCTAGTCTTGTCTGTCTAGTCTTGTCTGTCTAGTCTTGTCTGTCTAGTCTTCTCTGTCTAGTCTTGTCTGTCTAGTCTTGTCTGTCTAGTCTTGTCTGTCTAGTCTTGTCTGTCTAGTCTTGTCTATCTAGTCTTGTCTGTCTAGTCTTGTCTGTCTAGTCTTGTCTGTCTAGTCTTGTCTGTCTAGTCTTGTCTGTCTAGTCTTGTCTGTCTAGTCTTGTCTGTCTAGTCTTGTCTGTCTAGTCTTGTCTGTCTAGTCTTGTCTGTCTAGTCTTGTCTGTCTAGTCTTGTCTGTCTAGTCTTGTCTGTCTAGTCTTGTCTGTCTAGTCTTGTCTGTCTAGTCTTGTCTGTCTAGTCTTGTCTGTCTAGTCTTGTCTGTCTAGTCTTGTCTGTCTAGTCTTGTCTGTCTAGTCTTGTCTGTCTAGTCTTGTCTGTCTAGTCTTGTCTGTCTAGTCTTGTCTGTCTAGTCAAATTCAAATTCAAATTCAAATTCATTTATTGGCCAGTTGGATGCATACAGAATACATATAGGCAAGTCAGGAAATTGATTACATAAATTTGCATAATTCTAAAAATTCTTCCATTTTGTATGGACATTGGGCCACGAGAATATTTCTAATTTTTCTTCGAAAAATTCGGTATGATTGTTCTTGAGTTATTTCCAGTGGAAGCGAGTTATACAGATGGATCCCAAGAACGTCAGGAGCCTTGCTGCATAGGATAGTTCTAGTCTGAGGCGTGCACAATTTGAGACGAGTTCTGGTGGGATAGTTATGTTTATCCTTATTTTTTTGTATTAGATGTCTGTTTCGGTGGATATAGCTGGTTGTTTCTAATATATGTAAGCTAGGGACAGTTAGGATGTTAAGTTCTACAAAATGGTGTCTACAGGAAGCAAATGTTGGCAGACCTAGCATGGAACGTACAACCCTTTTTTGGGCTTTCAGCAAAATTGTTAGTTCAGGGGATGCTCCCCATGTAGTAATGCCATATATCAAGACCGACTGAATTTCAGCGTAATAGAAGTTTTTCAGTTCCTGCATTGTTAAGAATGTTCGTAGGTGTCTAATACAATAAACTTTTTTGTTGATAGTCCGGCATATGCTGTTGATTGTAGTGTGCCATGATAGATGTTGCTCGAAATGGACTCCTAGGAATTTGGTGATAGTTGCTCTTTTAAGAGTAAGTGTTCCTAATTGAATGGAAACATTAGTGATGTAATCACTTCTCTGCGTCTGAAAGATGATAAATTCCGATTTGTCCAAATTCAGGTGGAGTCTATTCGCAGAGAACCAGCTTGTTATGTCTTGTATAAGTCTATTTGCTTCTATCTGTGATTCTTTTAAGCTATTTTTAGATATTAAAAAGCTGGCATCATCTGCAAAGAGTACAGAAGGCATTTGGAGAGTATGATACCAGGTCGGCCAAGTATAAGACAAATAAGGTAGGCGCTAACACGCTTCCCTGAGGAACCCCTGTATTGTATATTATTTTTGAAGACTCGGTTTGGGTAGTGCTAGAGCGAATTTGTACATATTGTGAGCGATTTTTTAGGTACGATTGCAACCACATACCCGCTTTCCCTCTTATTCCGTATTTATATAATTTATTGATTAGCTGGGTGTGATCAACGCAGTCAAATGCTTTACTCAGGTCGCAGAAAATGCCGATAGGAAATTTTCCAGTATCGACTTCTGCGAGTATTTTATTATATAATTCCAGCATAGCCGTGGTGGTAGACTTTCCGCTCTGAAACCCATGTTGTTCCTTAGGTATAATTTTGTGCTTGCAAATAAATGGTATTAAGCGGGATAAGAAACAGTATTCAAGAATTTTAGAGAACACTGAAATTAGGGCAATGGGCCTGTAGTTGTTGGGTTCCTTTTTATCCCCTTTCTTATAAATGGGCAGGATGGTAGTTACCTTTAAAATGTCTGGAAATTCCTCAGCCTCGAGTGAACAGTTTACAATATTCAATAAAGGTTTTATAAAGTGCTGAGAGTTCTCTTTTATCAGGCGGCAAGGCAATCCATCTGGTCCGTGGGAGTTTTTGTTTTTTAGTTTGTGATCCATTATGGACTTTAGTTCATTTTCCGAGATGTCATCCAGGAATATTGTTTCATCTATAAATTGTATGTGATTCTCCGTTATCGTTGTTGGAGTGATGTTTTTCATTATTTCTTCGGATGCTTTAGCAAAGAATTCATTGAAAAATGATGCTATTTTGAAGGGATCTTGAACTTGAGAGTTGTTTATCTCAATTTCGATTGGGTTTTGTTTGTGAATTTTATTAGTTTCCTGCTTGATCAGATCCCAAGTTGCTTTTTGTTTGTTATCTGCATTGTTTATAAAATTTCTGTAAAATGTTTTTTTGCAGTTATCTATTAGTTTTATATGTATTTTTTTATTTTTTAAATACTGCGGACGCAGTTGGGGTATTTTTTTTGCAGAAGAAATAAGTCTTTCAGTTTTCTGCTGGAGACTCTGACTTCCCTCGTGATCCAGTTCTTGGTGCGAATATTTATATCTAAAACAGGGAAACTGATATTATAATAAAATTGTAGTGTATTTATAAATGCTCTCGTTTTATCATTAATGTTGTCTGTATCGAGAACATCAGACCATGTTTCTTCCATAAGGTGGTTCTCAAAAATTATTTTGTTTTGTTTAGAAAAGTTCCTCACAGATCTCTTTTCATGTGTAGTATTAGTATTGCTATTTACACAATTTAAGGTAATTAGTCTATGGTCGGATATCGGGCAGTCTACTACAGTTGTCGACCACAGTGGTCTATTGAAATTTATAAAGATGTTGTCTATTAATGTGTTGGATGTGTGTGTAACACGGGTATGTTGATTGATTACTTGTTCAACTAGACCAAACGAGATCAGCAAATTTATTAGAGTGCTTTTATCATTGGAATTATCCATGAAATTGATATTAAAGTCTCCAGTAATGATAATAGCCGGAAATTTCGGATAGAAATTGGCTAGGAGACTCTCCAGATTTCGAAAAAATGTTTCTTTGCATCCCAAAGGTGGTCTGTACACATTAATTATAAGAGTCGACTGATTTTTATTTCTCCATACCATAGCACATAGTTCGATATGCTTCTCTACCGTGTAGTTATCCACCAACAGATTTTCGGCTACCATTGAGTAAGAGTCGATAGTGATCCTAGCCCATATTGCTGTTCCCCCTCCACTGGTCTCAGATCTACAATAATATGAAATTAGATGGTAATTCGGAATGTGTAGGAGCGGGATTTTGTCGCTAGACATCCAAGTTTCGGTTAAGGATAAGAAATAGGGTTTTTGTTCTTCAAGTATCAGTTCTAGGTGGGGAATTTTACGCTGTAGTGATTGGATGTTTAGGTACAGGAGTAGAGTAGTGTATTCCGTTTCGCTAGATGTTGTCCGCCTTATTATTTCTTCAGCTAATCTGTCCGGATGTTTCTTATCGATTTCACAAAAAAAACGATTGATGCACGTGTTAATAGGCCAAATTTCTGGATTGCTGATTTTCCTCAGGTCATCAAATGGGACAGAAACTTTAAAGGAGGAATATTCCTCCGGATGGTTAGACTTCAGCTTTTCACAGAGAACTATATCAAATTTCTTCTTGTGCAGATGGTTTATAATGTCAACTTCCGTAAGTTTTGGCTCTAATTTGAATACGTGCAGGTGCGCATATCTAATTGCCGCCTTTATGTTTGTATCTTCTGTATTTGTTCCATATATAGTATTAGAATTCATAGTTAGTCTTCTTTTTTTATTAGAAAGGTTGTTAAAAGTTCGAGCTCCATTAGTTTCAGAATTTTGGGTACCCCCGGGTTTGTTTGGAGTATTATTTTTAACTTTATCAGCGTGCGAGCGAGAGCGTGCGTTTGGAATTGATTCGTTATCATAAATCGGGTCGGCAGGTACCAACGGTACATTATCAGTACGCTGCGGAGTTTTTATAATATCGAGCTCGGTTTCTAGATCAGTTTCTATATCAGTTTCCCTCGGTAAATTAATTAGTGCCTTATTTGAAATTATAGAATTAAATAAAGTCTCATAATTATCTCTTAAAACTTTAACTTCTTTATAAAGGTCACTTACCGATTTTTTCAGTGGTTCTAACTCATTCCTAATAATTCCACACATTAGGTCAGTAAACATGGGACCAGATAAGAAACGTGTTAGATCATCTTCGGATTTATTTTGCGAGGAATTAGAATTAGAACGTAAAGATCTTGCCATTATTGTGAGTTTAAGAATCGGAATATCGATAAATACAGTTCGTTGCCAGCCACACGTCTGCTCTCGTTGAACGCTGCGAGCGAACTGTCTGTCTAGTCTAGTCTTGTCTGTCTAGTCTTGTCTGTCTAGTCTTGTCTGTCTAGTCTTGTCTGTCTAGTCTTGTCTGTCTAGTCTTGTCTGTCTAGTCTTGTCTGTCTAGTCTTGTCTGTCTAGTCTTGTCTGTCTAGTCTTGTCTGTCTAGTCTTGTCTGTCTAGTCTTGTCTGTCTAGTCTTGTCTGTCTAGTCTTGTCTGTCTAGTCTTGTCTGTCTAGTCTTGTCTGTCTAGTCTTGTCTGTCTAGTCTTGTCTGTCTAGTCTTGTCTGTCTAGTCTTGTCTGTCTAGTCTTGTCTGTCTAGTCTTGTCTGTCTAGTCTTGTCTGTCTAGTCTTGTCTGTCTAGTCTTGTCTGTCTAGTCTTGTCTGTCTAGTCTTGTCTGTCTAGTCTTGTCTGTCTAGTCTTGTCTGTCTAGTCTTGTCTGTCTAGTCTTGTCTGTCTAGTCTTGTCTGTCTAGTCTTGTCTGTCTAGTCTTGTCTGTCTAGTCTTGTCTGTCTAGTCTTGTCTGTCTAGTCTTGTCTGTCTAGTCTTGTCTGTCTAGTCTTGTCTGTCTAGTCTTGTCTGTCTAGTCTTGTCTGTCTAGTCTTGTCTGTCTAGTCTTGTCTGTCTAGTCTTGTCTGTCTAGTCTTGTCTGTCTAGTCTTGTCTGTCTAGTCTTGTCTGTCTAGTCTTGTCTGTCTAGTCTTGTCTGTCTAGTCTTGTCTGTCTAGTCTTGTCTGTCTAGTCTTGTCTGTCTAGTCTTGTCTGTCTAGTCTTGTCTGTCTAGTCTTGTCTGTCTAGTCTTGTCTGTCTAGTCTTGTCTGTCTAGTCTTGTCTGTCTAGTCTTGTCTGTCTAGTCTTGTCTGTCTAGTCTTGTCTGTCTAGTCTTGTCTGTCTAGTCTTGTCTGTCTAGTCTTGTCTGTCTAGTCTTGTCTGTCTAGTCTTGTCTGTCTAGTCTTGTCTGTCTAGTCTTGTCTGTCTAGTCTTGTCTGTCTAGTCTTGTCTGTCTAGTCTTGTCTGTCTAGTCTTGTCTGTCTAGTCTTGTCTGTCTAGTCTTGTCTGTCTAGTCTTGTCTGTCTAGTCTTGTCTGTCTAGTCTTGTCTGTCTAGTCTTGTCTGTCTAGTCTTGTCTGTCTAGTCTTGTCTGTCTAGTCTTGTCTGTCTAGTCTTGTCTGTCTAGTCTTGTCTGTCTAGTCTTGTCTGTCTAGTCTTGTCTGTCTAGTCTTGTCTGTCTAGTCTTGTCTGTCTAGTCTTGTCTGTCTAGTCTTGTCTGTCTAGTCTTGTCTGTCTAGTCTTGTCTGTCTAGTCTTGTCTGTCTAGTCTTGTCTGTCTAGTCTTGTCTGTCTAGTCTTGTCTGTCTAGTCTTGTCTGTCTAGTCTTGTCTGTCTAGTCTTGTCTGTCTAGTCTTGTCTGTCTAGTCTTGTCTGTCTAGTCTTGTCTGTCTAGTCTTGTCTGTCTAGTCTTGTCTGTCTAGTCTTGTCTGTCTAGTCTTGTCTGTCTAGTCTTGTCTGTCTAGTCTTGTCTGTCTAGTCTTGTCTGTCTAGTCTTGTCTGTCTAGTCTTGTCTGTCTAGTCTTGTCTGTCTAGTCTTGTCTGTCTAGTCTTGTCTGTCTAGTCTTGTCTGTCTAGTCTTGTCTGTCTAGTCTTGTCTGTCTAGTCTTGTCTGTCTAGTCTTGTCTGTCTAGTCTTGTCTGTCTAGTCTTGTCTGTCTAGTCTTGTCTGTCTAGTCTTGTCTGTCTAGTCTTGTCTGTCTAGTCTTGTCTGTCTAGTCTTGTCTGTCTAGTCTTGTCTGTCTAGTCTTGTCTGTCTAGTCTTGTCTGTCTAGTCTTGTCTGTCTAGTCTTGTCTGTCTAGTCTTGTCTGTCTAGTCTTGTCTGTCTAGTCTTGTCTGTCTAGTCTTGTCTGTCTAGTCTTGTCTGTCTAGTCTTGTCTGTCTAGTCTTGTCTGTCTAGTCTTGTCTGTCTAGTCTTGTCTGTCTAGTCTTGTCTGTCTAGTCTTGTCTGTCTAGTCTTGTCTGTCTAGTCTTGTCTGTCTAGTCTTGTCTGTCTAGTCTTGTCTGTCTAGTCTTGTCTGTCTAGTCTTGTCTGTCTAGTCTTGTCTGTCTAGTCTTGTCTGTCTAGTCTTGTCTGTCTAGTCTTGTCTGTCTAGTCTTGTCTGTCTAGTCTTGTCTGTCTAGTCTTGTCTGTCTAGTCTTGTCTGTCTAGTCTTGTCTGTCTAGTCTTGTCTGTCTAGTCTTGTCTGTCTAGTCTTGTCTGTCTAGTCTTGTCTGTCTAGTCTTGTCTGTCTAGTCTTGTCTGTCTAGTCTTGTCTGTCTAGTCTTGTCTGTCTAGTCTTGTCTGTCTAGTCTTCTCTGGCTAGTCTTGTATGTCTAGTCTTGTCTGTCTAGTCTTGTGATCGACAAAACGTAGGTGCTTTAGCTTTTTCTCCGATGATGTTGATTCCGAAGTTCTGTATGTTAGTCTTTACTATTTATATTACATGTATTCTAAGAGGGTAATGAATAACAACCCCTCATTCAATTGAGAACGCTTCGTCCGATTCGAGGTATCTTCGTGCAGTCTAATATTGCACTTGCGTTCTGGTACACGTGCTTTATAATATTCGTATAGCGTTGGTCTATTCTGCATTCCGCGAGAGATCTTAGTATGGATTTGCAGCCAGTCGTGTCGAAAACCTTTTCATAGTCGGTGAATATTAGCATCAGGGGCTTGTTGGATTTCTCGATTATGATTTTAATAGTATGTGGTCATTGACATCATACTCCGTCCGAAAGCCTGCCTGCTCTCAGGGCTGGTAGATGTTAAGTTTTGCTTTCAATCTTTTTGACACAATATGCACGAATAATTTGTATAACTGCGAAAGCAGTAACGGGCGAAAGCCCTTTTTATGTAAAAGTATTTTAATAATTAAGTTTCAAAATCCACAATCAATCAATTGTATAACTTCTGCTTAATTAAAAATTCAAAATAAATGTTATTGCACACAATATTATTATTGACGACAGAAATATAAATTGAAAAATATAAAATGTCCTAAAAGGGTAGAATTATGATATGATTGTAATATTGCATTAGATAAACGTCTCGATTAGACATTGCTAGACTAGACGAAAAACACGTGACTCACATTGATAGTAATTACAGTGGAGTAACTATTATCAGATTTATAAATAATAGTTGTTGTTTAAAAAAATATACGAGGCAATTAATGTTAAACCTTCATAGCTGTTTGCAAATGTTTAAAGCTTTTATAAGCTTTTTATAACTGTGTTTATCCTGGAGAGCGCTTGATAAATGTGACAAATGATTTCCACGTGTAAAGCTCTTGTAACGCTCTTGCCTTCAGATAGTGGCCATTAAAGTTTATATCATAACATGTATGATGTAACTTTTATTACCGCAATTTTACACATTTATCGTTTGATATTGTTTTCCTTTCTTACAAATAATTCCCATACAATTACTTGACTTACAACGGTTACAATTACACAAAAAGGGGATGAAAACATTTTCCTAAACTTAAACATTCCTTCCAAAAATTGGATATTTCTACTCTGAATGTAAACTGTCCATACATCAGTTTTGCATGATCTCTGGCCGTGATCGCGAGTTTACATTTCAGCTCGCACATTTTATCGAGCCTCCGGTAAAACGACATTATCATATCTACTTGCGTCATTTGCGTGCTTGAAAGTACTTTCAGTTGGTCCAAACTGATAAAAATACTCGATATTGAAAAAATACGAGACAACATAAATATAGCTAGATATAGCTAGATAAGGTAGAGACATTAATGTTTTCATATACATTTTCTAGATTAGATATTTGATCAGATATTCTATATAGGACGAAAAGGCTTCACAAACAAGACTAGTCAGACAACACTAGACAGACAACACTAGACATATAACACTAAACAGATGAGAGTAGACATAAAAGATTTGAAAGACAAGTTTGATAGACAGACAAGACCAGACATTTAAGAATAGTTAAACAAGAGAAGATGGGCCTGAGTAAAAAGACATGACTAGACAGACACAAATTTGGATGGAGACAAGCATGTCAGACAAGAGCAGACAGCCAATGCAAGGTAAACAATACTAAACAGAGGAAACTAGACAGATAAGACTAGACTAACAAAACTAGACAAACAAGACTAGACAGACAGGACTAGTGTCACAAGAATAGACAGACTAGACAGACAAGACTGGACAGACAAGACAAGACAGACAAAACATGGAGCACCATAGGCAAATGATGGAAAATATAACATGGGAGGAGGTTTTTAATATTAGAAATCACGATATTGACAGACAATGGATCGTTTTCATGGATATTTTTCGGATAAACTTCTACGAGGCCTTTCCTATATTTATCGTACACACCAATAACATATCTAAATGCGTTTTCATTAACCCATATTTGAAGAAAATGGAAACGAATCTTAAACTACTCCAAATTTTATCAAAATATAATTCAACATTCAAGAATCTTTATAATAATCTACGTAGAAATTTTATTATGTTATTGAAAGACAACAAGAGGAGAGTTCTGAAAGGGGAAATTGAAACAGCATCAAATAGAGAGAAAGCTACTTGGAATATAGTCAGATGAGTGACAGAGATTAAGAAGAAAACGGACACACACTGCAATCTAGATGCTGACCCTATTACTAGTGCTGCAAATATAAACAATTTTTTCGTGAACAAAGCTAGCAGAGTCCTAGCAGATTCACAGCCTGTTATGCAGTATAAAGACAACACCCTATTAAACAATAAATCGTTATTCTTAATGCCGGTCTGTCAGGATGAGCTTGCTGATGTTATTTTAAACCTCAAAAATACTAAAAGTGCGGGTATTGACGAAATTCCTTCCATAGCCTTGAAAAATGTGCTCCCTGCAATATTAAATCCTTTACAACACATTATAAATAATGCTTTAGAGGTGGGCAAATTTCCAGAAATTCTAAAAACGGCGATTATCACTCCTATACAGAAAACAGGGGATAAGTATTTGATTGAAAATTGCAGGCCTATAAGTATTTTATCGGTTTTCTCTAAAATCCTTGATAGGATTATATGCTCGAGAATTGTTACGTTTTGTGATAAGCGTAACTTACTTAGACCTCACCAGCATGGCATCATAAAAGGGAAATCCATTGAAACGGCATGCTTCCAGTTCATAAAGGGTATTATGGACAATCTTGAGTCACGGAAAATCCCAGTTGGAATGCTTATGGACCTCTCGTTGGCTTACGATTTAGTTGACCATAATCTACTAGTAGAAAAACTCAAAATGTGGTATAAGAGGAGTCGCGCTGGAGTTGATCACATCATTCGTAACTAATCGGACACAAATTACCAAGATCCGCACTCCACACGGATTTGTACATTCTCCCCCGAGTACGATCAAGACGAGTATTCCACAAGGTAGCACAATGGGGCCTCTACTTTTCGCTCTATTTATAAATGACCTGCATGCAACCCCCATTAACTTAACTCACAGTAAGATCAATTATGCGGCCGATACATCCCTATTGTTGTTAAATAGTACAATCAACGATATCACCACCAACGAAAATAGGGCTGCTGAGTCGTTAAAAATGTGGTTTGATACTAATAGACTTAAACTAAATAAAAAAAATCAAACAATAATCTTCAAAACGAAGCGGAATACGTCGCTATACCCTGAAGAAATATCAATTGTGAGCGCGTATGTGCCAGTAAGTGATTCAGTAAGGCTCCTCGGACTTCATATAGACCAATCCCTGGGCTGGGCTACACATACCAACTTTGTGACAAAGAAACTGAACAAGGCAGTATTCGCAATGAGATCCCTTCAACGATATGTTGAGACCGACGTCCTAAAGATGGTGTATTTTGCCATCTTCCACAGCCTCCTTAGATTTGGGATTATGTTCTGGGGAAATGGTACATACTACAAGTATGTTTTCAAGATACAAAAACAAGCACTGCGAATACTCCTGCAGAGGTCATTTTCGTAAAGCGAACATTTTAACAACTACAGCTACATTTATCTATGAGAACATTGTGTTCCTCAAGAAACACAAGCACCTTTTCATAGATTTTGCTAAACCCACGGAACGGCTAACAAGATACAACAAAGAGATGTATGAGTTACCCAAGCATGTTCTTACGCTGTCCGAAAGAAATCCCCCGTATATTAGCATGAAACTATTCAATGCTCTGCATCGAGAAATCAAACAAATTAATAACATAAAAAGTTTCAAGAAACAGCAATTCCAACTCCTAAATAGCATTGAACCATACGAAGTAGAAGAGTTCTTCTTGAAGGTGTAATACAAATTGAGTTATATTTCCGATTCCTACCAGCGACAAATTTCATTTAGAATGTATTTGTAATGTACTTAATTTACTTACTATACTTAGATAATGAAATAAATATTTTTGATTTTTTTTTTTTAATCTTGACTAGACTGACAAGACTAGACAGACAAAAATAGTCAGACAAGAATAGACAGATAAGACTACACAGACAAAAGTAGACGGAAAAGACTACATAGGTATCAATAGCTGTAGAAGACTAAACAGACAAGACAAGACTTGACAAACAAGACTAGACAGATAAGAATAGACAGAAAAGGCTAGACAGACAAGACTGCGATCTATCTAAAGCATTTGATTGCGTGGCGCACAATCTGGTTCTAAACAAGTTAGACAGATATGGTATTATGTAGAAGCAAAGCAGAGAAATAGCTTGAATCATTTATAACCAACGGGAAACAGTACGTGAGAATAGGCAGCGGTACAGAGAATGAAAAATCTTCACTGGTAACTACAAATATTTGGGTATCACAAGACAGTGTACTCTCCCAAATTCTATTTTCACTATATATAGGAGACATTATCAAGTACATAGAAGGGGAACACTGCACTTTGTTCGCAGCTGACTCCAGCTTCATTATCTCTTACAAAACGTCGGAGGAAAACGAAACACAAAATACATAGTATTTCAAACTTCTAGGAGATCCCCGGAAACTATTAAACTAAAAATCGGCGATACAGAATAAGCTAGAACCAACGAGGATCAACTTTCTTGGGATTTATTTACATATAAATAATATACCCTAAAATTCCCTAAAATGGATCACCACAGAAACCTTTGTAAAAATAATTAGCTAGCAAATCATTTTTAATTCGAACTATACGTAATTTGTAACAAAATCGACCTTATTTACACTCTACTACGCAAGTTCAGTCAAGATTGATGTATGTCATTGCAGTATATGGCATGGTTACGCAAATCGAAGCCGTATTTAAGGCCCTTAAAACGAGTCATAAGGGCAATTGAGGGTATCGGAATTACAACTTCCTGCAAATCATACTTCATCAACAATAAAATATTTACACTCCCATTATATACTAGAAGCAGTGGTGTATTTGGGGGGGAACGTGGCGGAACAACGTTCCGGCACCTTTTTTCAGAAACGGAACGCGTTCCGGTACTTTCTTTGGTAGTAATTTTTGTAATTTCAAATGAAAATTAAAATTTAAATTGTCGAATTTGCAAAAAAAATTCAGAAAATATATTAAATAATAGAGAATTTATCTTGCTTTTTGTGTCCGTTTCCTTTTCCATTTTGAATGAAATAAACATCATGTATTCTGTTTTGGCTATTTTACATACCATACTACTAAACTATAAACTTTAACAATGGTGCAAATGCATAAGTCTGCGGTAGTTCGAATCCCGTCAATTACTATTTCATTGCGAATTGTGCCAGTAAGCTGCTTGTGGAAAGTCGCGGACTATTTTTTTGCTCTCACCATGCGTTCCGTTACTTCTTATTTTACCAATACACCACTGACTAGAAGTAGTGTGTTTAGTACACGTACAAAAACAAAACTTGCATAAAAATAAAGATTTTCCTAACATTCAACGCAACATTTCCAACAGATTAGACCAGCTACGATATATCTAACGATCTGTAGTAAAAGTCCACCTCACGCCGGGATTACACTATATAATAAACTCCCGTTGACCCGGTCCAAAAGACGGCAAAAGGCTAGACAACTAGACTAGACAAACAAGACTAGACAACTAGTCTAGACAAACAAGACTCGACAGACAAGTCTAGAGACAACGGAAAGTACTAGACATGCAGTAATAGCTATAAAAGACTAAACAGACAAGACAAGACAGAAAAGCCTAGACAAACAAGACTTATTTTTGTTTAATTTTGCGGACGTAGTAAGCACCTCACGGTTAACTTAGCAAGAGGATCCTCTGAAATATCACAAGCATCTTGGAACCGCTTTTCGCATAACTTTCTAGATGTTACATCCCCCTTCCACTTGCAGTTATTAGAGGTTCAGGTACTAACATTTTTCATCCTTTTGGCTTCTTTCCCTATCCGCTCGTCTAGCATTTATATTTTCATGATGTCTTCGATCATCTTTGATGTATCTGCCCAAAAGTTCGCAGTTTTCAGTGCTATGACTGCCACTGCTGTGATATGGCGATTAAAGGATAGGCACTTATCAGAGGTTACACCTAGATCTTTCTGCGTTTCCTTTGGAGTTATTTTTTCTCCTTTTATTTTGAATGTGTTGGGTATCGTTTTTCTTAGTCCAGTTAGCAATACTGCTTCTGTCATTTCTGGTGCCATCTTCAGTTTTTTGAGTTCCATCCATTTGTCCACTTGTTCAAAGGCCCTGTTTGCTCTCGACATAGTTTCCATTTCCGTGCGACACTACAAGTGCCAAGTCATCAGCGAAACCCACAATGTTCACACTCTCCGATAGCTTTAGTCTGAGGAATCCATCATAAAGGACGCTCCAGTAGTGTCGGTCCCTAAAAAGAGCCCTGTGACACCTTACTACAGACATCACGCTCCACTAATTTGTTGTTTTCTTGGAGAAAAACTTTCCTGTTGCGTAGGTAACTTCGGACCATACGTAGCAGGTATGGTGATACCTCTTACTGAGAGGTCCTCAAGAATGTTTTTCCAGGCAGCTGAGTTGAAAGCATTGCTTATGTCAAGAGTGATAAAGGCACATAGCTTTCTAGTTCTCTTTATGCTCGCTTGCGATTTTTTTGATACATCAATGACTTTTGCTATAGCGTCTATTGTTGATTTTCCCTCTCGGAAGCCATATTGTTTTTCTGATAGTTGTTTACCTGACCTAAGTTCTAGTTTTGGTCTGCAAAGCATCACGTGTTTCAAGAATTTGTCCGGAATATCTAACAGGCTAAGAGGGCTATATAAGCGAGGTTTCGGTGGTGATTTATCACCTTTCTTAATTAGCACCAGCTTGGCATTTTTTCCAGCCGTCGGGAAAGATGCCATCGCTAGCTAGATGGTTCATTGCGTTTAAGACAAATGTTGGGAACTTATCCACTGCGGCTTTTAGAGCCTCATGTGGGAGTCCATCTAGTTCTGGCGCTCTACCATTACGAATACGCTATCTGGCTCTTAGCAGTTTGGGTAAAATTGGGTGCTTTATTTTCAGCTCTAGCATTGCGAAATTATACGCATCCCCCCAGGTATCTTCGTTATTTTTTTTTGCACAAGTTTTGCCAGTGAAGACGTTTAAAACATTTATTTTTTGTCTGAGAGACTTTTTGGCAGTTACATATTCTTGTCTGTATTTTTCCCTGAGAGCTAGGTCTGCATTCTTTCTTCCTTTGCGCAGATATATGCGTCTAACCGCAATGCATTTCTGCCCTTGAAAAGTCGATTTCATCGTTGCACCCATAGACACGCCTGGGATTTACGAACTGCTTTTTTGTGGGAATGTGGCCTCATATGCTTTGCTTAGTGTTATTATAAACGATCCTGCTGTACGGTCTTGTGGCTTTTAAATTTATTCCTTAAGAAAATGGCCGAAGTTTTGTACAATTGCGGGCGTTGTTCTGGTGGGCCATCTCCTATTACCCATGTACCTGGGGGTGATGCACGTTTGACAGTCTTTTATCGTGTAGAATATGTAATTGTGGTCACTTAAGGATTCCCTCTGTCGGACTTTCCAGTTTCCTATTTTGTTCGCTAAATTATTAGTTGTGAGTACAAACCCATAGCGCTACAGCCCAGGACGGGCCTTGGCCTCCTCCCACGGCCTACACTTGTGCTTGGGGTCTTGATCTTAGACACAAGTGTAGGGGAGCCCTTACAGTTTTTAACGTGGATCCACTAATCGGGGGAGCTTTCGAGGCATTTACTGCGATGACTTTGCCAGAGCCATTGCATAAAGAAGAACGGTAGCTTATTTTTCACAATGTCCAGGATTTGAACCCGAGACTTGCAGCTCACCTTGACTAATAGGGCACCACCGTCTCATTAGTTGTGAGTGTGAGGTCAATAATCGACTGGGATTGCGCTGGAATGTTGGTTCATTACCTTCATTTTTTATATACAGGTCCATGGTTAACATCCAGTCCATTACAATATCGCCACGTGGATCCATTTTTTGCGAATGTGGTTATTTCGCATTAAAGTCGCCAGCTATAAGTTTTGGTTTTCGTTGGCTTCGCATGGAGTCGCTCAAATCGTCCAATGCCTTTTGTAAATGGTCCAGACTTTTGTTGGGCAAAAAGTAGCAGCTATAGAATATCATTTCTGCAGTCTCTATCCAAACGTAGCCCGTTCCACATCCACTGTCTAATATTGGAATAGTTTTGTTTATGGATGTTATTGCGGTATCTTTATTTTGGTCTGCATACCAGTTTGTATTACTAATTATTTTTTTGTTTGGCTCACTTAGTGTTATGATATCTACATTTTGCTCAGACACTGTGACATGCAGCAGATCATGCACCCTACGGGATCTCATTGCATTTAATTGAAGAACTTTCAACATTTTGAATTCTTTTGGAGTTGCCTTGCCTCCGCCAGCGCTTTCTGGAAATTTGGGCACATGTCAGAATTTGCCCGGTGTCCCTTGCTTTGACAAAACCGACAGAATTCTTCGCCTTTGCACTGTTTGGCAATGTGGCCTTCTTGGCAGCATCTTAAACAGGGCTTTTGTCTGTCAGGTCCGTTGCACTCTTTTGCGGTATGTCCCATCTGCCTGCATCTGTGGCACTAGGTAAGATTTATTCCTGTTCTTATTCTGCATTTAACAAGCCCAATTCTAATTCTGTTTCTTTCGAGTAGCTTTAGAGCTTGGACTTTTTGAAGTGCTACTGTTGCAATCTGGTTTTCCCCATAGCACGGTCTTAGGTTTCTTACCTTCACATTTTTCTCATGTTCACCGATGTGGAGGTGTTATCTTATAGCGTCCTCTACTTCGTCTGCTGTAGTAACAGCGTCTAGGTCCATGACGTGCAGTATTACGCTATCAGTCATGGAGCGCACTTTTGCTGTTGGGCACTTTCGTGCCATGTTTTTCCTCAGCTTCTGTCCTTGGCCACCGTTTACCTCTAGTAAAAGTTTTCCTGATTTGACTTGACGCATCTTAGTGATGACTATTCCTGATGTTTTGGTGTCAATTTCATTTCGTATCATCTTGACCAGATCAGGATATGATCGCCCTTCCTCTTTTACAAAAACTGCATCATTATTTTTTCCTCGGATACTCTCTGTCCAATTTGTGTCGTTTCTCGACGGCGTTGGCTCTATGTTTGTAGCAGTATGTACTTTATTGCTATAGATCCTCACTACAATATTTGTACTGGCAAAGGTGAATTCAATTGCTTTTTTCACTGCTAACCAGTTCTTTGTGATAGGCTTATAAATGTCGATCTTATTTCTAGCGCTGTGCTGTATGAGTTTTTTCAATGTTTGTAGACAGCTAAAAATGGTTTGTACCTCCACGGGTGCTCTTGAATTTTCCTCTATAACCATGTGATAAACATATCTGTCGTTTATTGTGGTGACGCCATCATCCAACGGTGTATCCATCATGTGCTTCAAGTATGCCACTTTCCCTATTGTAATGTCTTGTTTGGACATTTCTATGGACCTGGCATACGCCTGGAGGAGTGCTTTGGGTACACCTGCGTCGGGATTTAGGTTTTCGACAATGCACCAGGCAAAGTCCCATTCTGTCGATGTTAGCAGCGCGATTCCTTGCCCTTCTTTCGCTGTACGAAAGGCTTTTTGGGGCTATATTTTTTGTTCTACCTCTATAAATTCATCAAGTGTGTTACCGTTGTCTATTTCCTGTATGTTTCCAGAAACTCTGTTTCTTTGTCGTTTCCCGATTCTACTGTCTGCGTGCTAGTCGCTTT